>CM022299.1:203524857-203625034 GCA_011799875.1 Thinopyrum elongatum
GGCGGCGACGGTTGACGGCTCCGGCGAGGTGGTGGTGGCGACGGGCGATGGGGCGGCGAGCGGCGGGCTCTCCCTGGATATCGATCCAGAGGAGAGGGAGAGAGTGGATCGGGAGGGGGGGAGTGGGGAGTGGGCTAGGGTTTACTGGGGGTCTCCAGGGGGGTATAGGCCAGGGGATGGGCCGAGGCCCAGTTGGGCCAGGGGGTTTTCTTCTCCTTTTCTTTTTCTCTGTTTTATTTCCCTTTTGTATTTTCTTTTTATTTATTCTTATTTTCTGTTTTATAATTAGTTATGCCTCAAAATGACTCTTGTAAACTATGGCACTTGTTCCATTAAATGCTAGGCATTACCTACTACTGCTAAAAATTGGTTTGGAGACAAATGGAGTTCACACAAATTTTATAATAAATAAAATGTATTAAACCTTGCTGTTTTGGCAAAGTTAGAGCCACCTAATTAATTTATTAATTGTTGGTTACAATTTTAGAATACTCTCTGTAATATTTTTTATTTATTGAACATTTTAGTTTCTATGTTGGACAACTTTTATTTTCCACTTTCATTTAAATTTGAAGTTTGGCTTAGGAGTTGAAATACAATATGATGCAAATGATGATTTGGCACTGTTAATCATGCTGACTTGTCATTATCAAAAGTGATTACTGTGGCTAATGACATGGGGTGTTACATATAGTGTTTAATTCTTTGCCCATTGACCACCTTTGGATTAGTACCTTCGGCATTATTGATCTTAATAGCTCCGGAACGATAAACCTCTTCGATAATATAAGGTCCTTCCCATTTCGAAAGAAGTTTTCCTGCAAAGAATCTAAAACGAGAGTTGTACAAAAGAACATGTTCGCCCACTTTGAATTCCCGGTTTTGGATTATTTTGTCGTGCCATCTTTTAACTTTTTCTTTAAACAGTTTGGCATTTTCATAAGCTTGGGTTCTCCATTCATCTAGTGAGCTAATATCAAATAACCTCTTTTCACCGGCAAGCTTGAAGTCATAATTAAGTTCTTTAATTGCCCAATATGCTTTATGTTCTAACTCAAGATGCAAATGACAAGCTTTTCCATAAACCATTTTATAAGGAGACATACCCATAGGATTTTTGTAAGCTGTTCTATAGGCCCAAAGTGCATCATCCAATTTCTTAGACCAATTCTTTCGGGACCAATTGACAGTCTTTTGTAATATTAATTTTATTTCTCTATTGCTAAGTTCAACTTGACCACTAGATTGAGGATGATAGGGTGATACAATTCTATGGTTGACATCATATTTAGCAAGCATTTTACGGAAAGCACCATGAATAAAGTGTGAACCACCATGAGTCATTAAATATCTAGGGACTCCAGACCTTGGGAAAATAACTTCTTTAAGCATTTTAATGGAAGTGTTATGATCAGCACTACTAGTTGGAATAGCTTCTACCCATTTAGTAACATAATCAACAGCAACAAAAATATGTGTATACCCATTAGAGGAACGGAAAGGTCCCATATAATCAAAACGCCAAACATCAAATGGTTCAACAACAAGTGAATAATTCATAGGCATTTCCTGACGCTTACCGATATTACCTGTCCTCTGGCATTCATCACAAGATAAAACAAACTTACGGGCATCCTTGAAGAGAGCAGGCCAATAAAAACCAGATTGCAATACCTTGTGAGCAGTTCTATCTCCTGCATGATGCCCTCCATAAGCTTCGAAGTGACATTTCCGTAGGATTTGTGCCTGTTCATGCTCAGGTACACAGCCTCTAACAATACCATCTACGCCTTCTTTATAAAGATGTGGGTCATCCCAAAAGTAATGTCTTAAATCATAGAAGAATTTTTTCTTTTGTTGTTATGTGAAACTAGGTGGTATACATTTAGCGACAATATAATTAACATAGTCAGCATACAAATGAGTATTATGACAAACATTTATTGCAGCTAGTTGCTCATTAGGAAAGCTATCATCAATAGGTAGTGGGTCATCAAGAATATTCTCGAACCTAGACAAGTTATCAGCTACAGGGTTCTCAGCTCCTTTTCTATTAGTAATATGTAAATCAAATTCCTGTAGCAAAAGAACCCACCTAATGAGTCTAGGTTTAGCATCTTTATTTTCCATAAGATATTTTATAGCAGCATGGTCAGTGTGAACAATTACTTTGGAATCAACAATATAAGATCTGAATTTGTCACAAGCAAACACAACCGCTAAAAATTCTTTTTCAGTAGTAGCATAATTTCTTTGGGCACTGTCTAGGGTTTTGCTAGCATAATGAATAATATTTAATTTCTTATCAACTCTTTGTCCTAGAACAACACCAACAGCATAATCACTAGCATCACACATAATTTCAAAAGGCAAGTTCCAATCAGGTGGTTGAACAATAGGTGCAGAAGTTAAGGCTTTCTTAAGTGTTTCAAAGGATTCTACACAATCATCATCGGAAACAAATGGAACATCCTTTTGTAAAAGATTTGTAAGAGGCCTAGAAATTTTAGAGAAGTCTTTAATAAACCTCCTATAGAAACTAGCATCACCAAGGAAACTACGAATACCTTTAATATCTTTAGAACATGGCATTTTCTCAATTGCATCAACTTTAGCTTTATCCACCTCAATACCTCGTTCAGAAATCTTATGCCCCAAGACAATACCTTCATTAACCATAAAGTGGCACTTCTCCCAATTCAATACAAACAAAACTCGATCAAGGTTGCTTAAGCAATCATCAAAAGAAGTTCCATAAACAGAAAAATCTTCCATGAAAACCTCAACAATCTTTTCACAAAAATAAGAGAATATAGCAGTCATACATCTTTGAAAGGTAGGAGGTGCATTGCATAAATCAAAAGGCATACGTCTATAAGCATAAGTTCCAAAAGGGCAAGTAAAAGTGGTTTTCTCTTGATCAGGGTGTGAAACAGGTATTTGAGAGAAACCAGAATATCCATCAAGAAAGCAAAAGAGTGTGTGCTTAGATAATCTTTCCAACATTTGATCAATAAAAGGTAGAGGGTAATGATCTTTTCTTGTTGCTTTATTTAGTTTTTTGAAATCAATTACCATTCTATAGCCAGTGACAATTCATTGTGGAATAAGTTCATTTTTATCATTAGGAACAACAGTAATACCTCCCTTCTTATGGACACAATGAACGGGACTTACCCATCTACTATCAGCTACGGGATAGATTATACCTGCTTCCAGAAGCTTTAATATTTCAGTTCTTACCACTTCTTTCATTTTAGGATTCAAACATCGTTGGCCATCAACAACGGGTTTAGCATCAGGTTCCATATTAATTTTGTGCTGACAGAGAGTGGGACTAATGCCCTTAAGATCATCAAGAGTATATCCAATAGCAGCACGGTGCTTCTTCAGAATTTTCAATAATCTTTCTTCTTCATGTTCTGAAAGGTTAGCACTAATAATAACAAGATATATCTTCTTTTCATCAAGATAAGCATATTTCAAAGTGCCTGGCAATTGTTTTAATTGAAACGCATGATCACCTTTAGGTGGAGGAGGACCTCCTAGAGTTTCAATCGTCAAATTGTGTTTAAGCAAAGGTTGTTGTTCAAAGAATATTTTATCTATTTCATTTCTTTCACGCAAGTGCATATCATTCTCATGGTCTAGCAAATATTGTTCTAGTGGATTAGTAGGAGGCACAACAATAGAAGCAAGACCAAGTATTTCATCCTTACTAGGTAATTCTTTCTTATGAGGTTGTCTACTAAACTTGGGGAAATTAAACTCATGAGAGTCATCACCAAAGCTAACACTGACAGTTTGTTTCTCACAATCTATTTTAGCATTAACGGTGTTCTAGAAAGGTCTACCAAAGATAATGGGACAAAAGTCATCATGTGGGGAACCAAGAACTAGAAAATCAGCAGGGTATTTTATTTTCCCTCACAAGACTTCAACATATCTAACAATCCCAAGTGGTGTGATGGCGTCTCTATTAGCAACTTTAATAGTAACATCTATGTCTTCTATTTCAGCTGGTGCTACGTCATCCATAATTTCTTGGTATAAGGTAAAAGGAATAGCACTCACACTAGCACCTAAGCCACCTAAACCATGATAACAATGATCTCCTATTTTAACTGAGATAACATGTGTGCCAACAACAGGTCTATGTTTATCTTTTTCATCGGGTTTAGCAATTCTAGCAGCTTCAGCACAGAAATAAATAACATGCCCATCAATATTTTCCACCAGGAGATCTTTAACCATAGCAACACTAGGTTCTACTTTAATTTGCTCAGAAGGTTTAGGTGCTTTAATATTACTTTTACGAACCACAGTTGATACCTTAGCATGTTCCTTTATCCTAACAGGGAAAGGTGGTTTTTCAATATAGGTAGTAGGCACAACTCGATCAACATTGTAAATAATAGTTTCATCTTTAGCTTTAACCGGTTCTTTGATTTCTTATTTAATAGGTGGATGATATTTAAACCACTTCTCCTTAGGGAGTAGCAAAAGATTCACAAAAAGAGGCTACTATCTCAGAGTCAAGTCCATATTTAGTGCTAAACTTGTGAAAAGCATCGGTATTCATAAAGATTTAACACAATCAAACTCAAGCTTAATACCTGACTCTTTACCTTCGTCGAGTTCCCAATCTTCAGAGTTGCGTTTAATTCTTTCTAAAAGATCCCACCTGAATTCAATAGTCTTCTTCATAAAAGAACCAGTACAAGAAGTATCGAGCATGGATTGATCATCACAAGAAAGCCGAGCATAAAAGTTCTGAATAATAATTTCTCTCGAGAGCTCATGATTGGGGCATGAATATAACATTCACTTAAGCCACCCCCAAGCTAGAGCGATACTTTCTCCTTCACGAGGTCAAAAATTATATATATAATTCCAATCACGATGAACTAGATGCATAGGATAATTTTTTGGTGAAATTCCAATTTCAATCGATTCCTGTTCCAAGATCCAATATCATCACATAGCCTATACCATGTCAATGCTTTTCCCTTCAAAGATAAAGGGAAAACCTTCTTCTTAGCTTCATCTCCGGGCAAACCTGCAAGCTTAAATAATCCACAAATTTCATCCACATAGATCAAGTGCATATCAGGATGTTCAGTTCCATCTCCTGCATAAGGATTAGCTAGCAGTTGTTCTATCATACCCGAAGGAATTTCATAACCAATATTTTCAGCAGGTGTAGTAGGTTGAGGGGCAACTAATTGTGCTTCCGGTCGAGGTGAAGATACCCCGAACAAACCCCTCAAAGGATGGTTTTCCATAGTAACAAGTGACAATAAATTTCAGCACGCAGTATAAATTTTACTTACCAATTTCCACTTACCAAGAGCGCTTCACTCCCCGGCAACATCGCCAGAAAAGAGTCTTGATGACCCACAAGTATAGGGTATCAATCGTAGTCTGTCGGCGTTCTGGGAACCAGGATACCCAGACTTGCCTGCCTGCGGCCCACGGCATGGCTCCATCGACGGCCTGGTATGGCCCATCTACAGCACCAACAAGACAAGACCCTCATGAGGGGCCAAGCCTCATGAGGCAGACGACGCCAAGACCTCCTGAGGGAGCGGCCACCCTTGGGCTGCTCCTGAGGAGCGGAGTTTCCTATGCAAGTGGCCAACCTCATGAGGTTGCGGTGACGCAAGCCATGACGACCAAGGCCAGGCGGGCGCCAGCGGGCGCAGAGGAGCAGGTTTCCTCTTTGGTGCTAAGGAGGCAAACGCAAGTGCAGGGTCCCGAGGAATCAACCAAAGGTTTCCATTCCCGTGCAAGGAGACCAAGACCGCCAGGACGGTAGAACGGATGTCATCGCCGAGCCCACCGCAGCGTCACGACCAGAGCTTTGCAGGAGAAGACCACCTTTCGTCAGGATAAGATGTACTACTTGTCCCCTTTCAAATTGGCCATTGTGGAATCCCTTCCAGCCTTCGTTTTTGGGGGAGAGGACTGAAGCCACTATAAATATAGGTTAGCCACCACCGTAGAAGGGATCGGGACTGGTCGACTCATCCAATCCCAGGTCAACTCATTCTCACCAGAGCGAGCCTCGCGAGCTTGTTCATCCTCTGTACTAGTTCGTCCTCAGCCCCTCGCGAGGCAAATCCACCACAAAGCAGGAGTAGGGTCTTACAACGCAAGGTGGCCCGAACCTGGGTAAACTGCCGTGTCCATCTTCTTTCCTGTTCATCGAGCTAGGCTGTAGGGCGACGGGTTGGTTGGCTGGAGAGGTTGAGTTCTTCATACATGCCCCAGAGTTCGAACTTTCTTTGGGTCTGCAGAGCCCTGAATCCGACATTTGGCGCGCTAGGTAGGGGCGTGTCGAAGCTCTACCACTCTCATCAGCCGTGCGCCGCATGCACTGCATGCCTCCCATGGCGGGCGCCGCTCCGCCCGCTGAGGCGCTGGGCGCACTCGGAGCTGCCGCGGGCCACCGGGCCTTCTCCCCCGCCCTACGGTGGGTGTGGTGGCCGCCGAAGTTCAGGCTGACGCTGCCCCCGTGGTACGACGGCGTGGAAGACCCTGCGGAGTTCCTTCGCCTGTACGAGCTGAGCATCAAGGCGGCAGGTGGCGACGAGAAGGTCATGGCGAACTGGCTCCCCATAGCTCTCATGGGCGTGCCGTGTTCCTGGATGCTTAGCCTGCCAGAGTTGTCGGTGGCCTCCTAGGAGGAGCTGCGCAATCAGTTCATCGCGTGCTTCGCGGCACCGGCGCACCATGCCGTTGCGGCCATCCTTGGTGGGTCACAGGCGCCGGCCTCAGGCCGCCATGTCAAGCAATTTTTCTGGCAGACGGGGGCCACCCAACCATGGCAGGGGTCTCCTTCGGGCCGGCTGGCGCCTGAGACCGACATCACCTTCTACTCCAGGGATCACCCCAAGACTACGGTTGGCGTGGGCGTGCTTCCCTTGCTGTGCACGCCCACCATCAACAGCATCGCAGTCACCAGAACCCTCATCGACGGTGGCGCTAGCCTCAACATCCTCTCCATGGAAGCCTTCAACCTACTCCAGGTGCCTTACGACCGGCTCGCCCCCACCAGGCCCTTTTCAGGGGTGCTCGACGGCTCCATCATTCCCCTGGGGTAGATCCGCCTTCCCGTCACCTTCGGCACGCGCTGCAACTACCGCACTGAGCTCATCGACTTCGACGTCGCCCGCATCAGCCTCCCGTACAACGCTATCCTTGGGTACCCAGCCCTTGCCAAGTTCATGGCGGCGACGCACCCCGGCTACAATGTCATCAAGATGCCTGGGAGCAGCGGCATCCTTACTATGGTGGGAAACACCAAGGATGCCCTCCTGGCCCTCAAGCTCGCTTTCAAAGCCGCGGCGGCTGTGCGGCCGGACACGGAAGGCGCTCTGGAGATCCCGGAGGCTGCACCCGCGAAGAAGAAGCCGATGTTCTCTCAGGACCGGGCTGAGACGAAGCAGGTGCGGGTCGACGATGAGGGATCAAGCCTCACCTTCACCATAGGCGCCGGCCTCCCACCGAACCAGGAAGAAGCGCTGGTCGGCTTCCTCCGTGCGAACAAAGATGTGTTTGCATGGGTGGCGATGGACCTGGTTGGTGTCCCACGGGGCGTGATCGAGCACCACCTAATGGTGTGCCCCAGCGCATGCCCGGTGAAACAAAAGGCGCGGCGACAAGCCCCGGAGAAGCAATCGTTCGTCATCCAGGAGGTCCACAAGCTGCAAGAAGCCGGCATCATTTGAGAAGTGCGGCACCCGGATTGGCTGGCCAACCTGGTCATCGTCCCCAAGAAGGGGGGAAAAGGAGCGCATGTGCATCGACTTCACGAGCCTCAACAAAGCTTGCCCTCAAGACCCTTTCCCTCTTCCGCGCATCGACCAGATAATTGACTCCACCGCTGAGTGTGACCTGCTGTGTTTTCTGGACGCCTTCTCGGGCTACCACCAGATCAAGATGGCGGTGCAAGACGTCGAGACGACAGCCTTCCTTTCCCCGTGCGGGGTGTACTGTTACACCTGCATGCCATTCGGGTTGCGCAACACCGGCGCGACCTTCCAGGGATTGATGCACATCGCCCAGGGCAAGCAGCTCGGGAGGAATGCCGAGGCATACGTCGACAACATAGTGGTCAAGTCGCGAGAAGCAAGAACCCTCGTTGAAGATCTAGAGGAAACATTTGCCAACTTACGCAAAGTAAAGCTGTGCCTCAACCCGGAGAAGTGCGTGTTCGGCGTTCCGTCTGGCAAGCTGCTGGGTTTCCTAGTGTCACACAGAGGGATTGAGGCGAACCCGGAGAAGATCAAGGCGATAGAGAGAATGAGCCCGCCGCAGACCCTCAAGGAAATGCAGAAGCTCGCGGGCTGTGTGACCTCACTGGGGCGCTTCATCTCCAAGCTCGGTGAGTGCGCCCTCCCATTTTTTAAGTTGATGAAGAAGAAGGGCCCGTTCGAATGGACTCCGGAGGCTGAGGAAGCCTTCCAAGACCTCAAGAGGTACCTCACCAGCCCTCCGGTGATGGTGGTGCCTCGACCTCTTGAGCCCCTGGTGCTTTACCTGGCCGCCACACCCCACTCGGCGAGCGCGACACTCGTGGCGGTCCAGGAAGAGCGCGCGCGCGCAGGTACGTGGCACAGCACCTCGTCTTCAGCCATGCCATCGCCACCTCAAGACGGCGCTCCTGAGGCCCCAATTACCCTGATAGAAGGCGAGGCTCCTGAGGCCCCCACGCTTCAGGCAGGGCCGGACACCATCGACACCTCTTCCCTTGTCGAGCACCCCGTGTACTTCGGCAGCACGGTGTTGCACGACGCACACGTGTGCTACCCCATGCCGCAGAAGCTCCTGCTCGCGCTCCTCGTCACCTCCAGGAAGCTGCGCCACTACTTCCAAGGCCACCCCATCAAGGTCGTCTCCGCGTACCCCCTGGAGAAGGTGCTCCGGAGCCCTAACGCTGCGGGCAGGGTTGCTGAATGGAACTTTGAGCTGCAGGCTTTCCAGCTGGAGTTTAGCACCACTAGGGTCACCAAGGGCGCGGCCCTCGCTAACATTGTGGCGCAATGGACTGACGTCCCCAACTGAGGAGAGGGCGAGGACCGTTCCCTCACGCCCGGGGACGAGGCGCCGGATGGCTGGGTCATGTACTTCGACGGCGTGTTCGCACGCCGAGGCGTGGGGGCTGGAGCCGTGCTCATCTCGCCTACCCAGGACAAGCTCTACTACGCTGTGCAGCTCTGCTTCCAGCATGGCGAGAATGTCTCCAACAACATCACGGAATATGAAGGCCCGATCGCGGGCCTCAGGGCCATGGCGGGCCTGGGGATCAAGCACCTCACCATCAAGGGCGACACTCAGCTCCTCGTCAACTTCTCCAACAAGCAGTACACGCCGAAGGACGAGCACATGGAGGCATATCTGGAGGAGGTACGCAAAATTGAAAAACGATTTTTGGGTTTGGAGTTGCAGCACGTCCCGTGTGGCACGAACAAGGAGGCAGACGACATCGCCAAGAGAGCGTCGTGGCGTGACCCCCAGAAGCCTGGCGTCTTAAAGGAGAGGCTCTTCAAGCCATCGGTGGCCCCCTCCATCACGGGCCCGACGTTGCTCCGAGAGGAACTGCCCCTGGCCCCCTCCACGGGCGCCCTGGCCTGCGGTCCAACCTCCGGAGCCCGCCTGCTCCTGGCCCTCGAACCTCAGGAGGGGTGCTGGACCGAGGAGTTCAAGGTGTACCTGCTCCAAGGCGCCTTGCCAGAGAAGGAGGAAGACGCAGAACGCGTGGCCCGCCAGGCCACCGCCTACTGCTTGCAGGATGGCGAGCTCTAGAAAAGGCGCCCAAATGACACGTCGCTGCGGTGCATCTCCAAGGAGCAGGGATGCGAGCTACTGGCTGATATCCACGATGGGGATTGTGGGCATCACTCTTCGTCGCGCACCCTCGTGGGCAAGCCGTTTCGCAGTGGGTTCTACTGGCCCATGGCGCTCAATGACGCCACCGAGCTAGTGAGGTCCTGTGAGGCATGCCAATTCCACACCAAATAGATCCACCAGCCCACTCAGGGCCTCCAGACCATCCCGCTCTCATGGCCGTTCGCTGTATGGGGGCTGGATATCCTGGGACCGTTCCCTCGAGCAGCTGGGGGCTACCGCTACCTCTACGTCGCCATCGACAAGTTTACCAAGTGGGCGGAGGTGGAGCCCGTGCGCACCATCCCAGCTGGCTCGGCCGTCTAGTTCATCAAGGGCCTCGTGAGTCGATTCGGGGTCCCCAACCGTATCATCACCGACAATGGCTCTCAGTTCACGAGCAACCTTTTCAAAACATATTGTGCTAACCTTGGAACGCAGATATGCTATGCTTCGGTGGCGCACCCACGGAGTAACGGCGAAGCCGAGCGCACCAACGCGGAGGTCTTGAGATGCCTCAAGGCGAGGAGCTTCAAGAAGAAACTCGAGGCCTGCGGCAGGGGTTGGCTCGATGAGCTCCAATCCATGCTGTGGTCCATCCGCACCACCGCAACCAAGCCTACCGGCGAGACACCATTCTTCCTCGTCTACGGGGCTGAGGTGGTCCTCCTGCATGAGGTCAGACATCGCTCCCCGCGGGTCTTGGCGTTTGACGAGGCACGCCAGGACGCCTCGCAGGGGATGGACCTCATGCTCGGGGAGGAGGGCCGATGCCAAGCCTCGCTCCGTGCCGCGAGGTACCAGCAGGCGCTGCGGTGGTATCACTACCATAACGTCTGCTCCAGGACCCTTGAGGTGGGTGACCTCGTCCTGAGGCGGGTGCTCTCCAGGGAGGGGCTTCACAAGCTCTCGCCCATGTGAGTGGGCCCGTTCAGGATCGCCCGTGTCTCCAGGCCTGGCGCCATGCGCCTGGAGACGCAGGACGGGGTCCCCATCTAGAACGCCTGGAACATCCAGCACCTTCGGAAGTTCTATCCGTGAACAAGGCCATGCGCCTTTCAAGTCTCCGCCCGTGACACTCTCATGTAATAATGAGTGGGGCTGTACACGCCCCGAAGTCTCCTAAGCTTTGTCCTTGGGCCTCACGGGGGTTCCCACCCACGTCCTAGTGGAGGCCCTATGCTCCGCGCTGGCGGGAAGACCAGAAGACTAGTCTAGGTGCCGGACGCGGCTGTTCTTTTGCTTGCTTTCTGTAGTTGACTTGCCACTTCTTGGAATGAAATTTGAAGTTCTCGCGTCTTTATTTGAAAGGGTTGGGAATTTTTTCTCCTCACAGCACTCGCTCTTTCCAGGCTCGTTTTAGGGAGAGTGACAGTTGCCCGTCGCTCTTACTCGCGCGTCTCGCGCGTGGGGGCTGGGCACGGTGTGTACGCTTGGGCCCGCCCGCGAACACGGCTTGCCAAAGACTTGGTGTCTTGGCCTTTGGCGTCTTAATCCTCGTGTGACACCCTCAAACGAGCCAACGGGCATGTACGCCCTCCTGAGTCCATGCCTCCGGGCATCGCGACGCGGCGTACAGCGACCCACGCTCGGGGGCTCGCGCGGGGCACGGCACCTCCAGAGGTGCCCTGACCCCGCGGCCACCGGCTGCCTCCCGAGGCCTGGGAAGGCTCCAGAGAAGCACGCTCCCGCGGCGTGGGAATCTACCACAAGCACACTAAGCTAAGTCATCCCAATCATGATCAGCAAGAACCCGTCAATTAGCAGCAACACGGATATCATGACGCAATATAAAAACAATAATATAGCGGCGCAAGCGCCATGGTTCATTACACACCCTAGCAGGGCTTTCTACTTTTTGATGCAGTCAAAAGAAAGAAGCAAAAGAGGCCGCGTGACCACCGCGGCTCCTGAGTCCCACCTCCAGCCACGCCCGCGCTTAGTCAGAGTCCTCCTCCTGCTTCACCGGGGCGCGGCGGCGGGGCGGCTCATCTCCGTCCTTGGTCCGAGCTCGGCGGCATGGCGGCTCGTCGTAGTCGCCGTCGCTCGTGCTCTCCCCAGGGGAGGAGCCGCCACCGCTGGAGGTGTCGCAGCCATCGCCAAGGGCAAGCTCACCACTGGAGATGGTGCCGCCCCTCCGGCCGTCACCGTCAGAGGGGTGGACGTCGTCGTCATTGCTGTCGCTCTTCGGGCAGCACCCCAGGCGCTTGCCGTCCTCCCCGAAGACCCTGACATAGAGAGTTAATGTCGGATTCGGGGTTACGTAGACCCTTAAGAGGTTTGAACTCTGGGGTGCGTGCGAAGAACTCTCCCTCCCCAGTCTGCCTGCTCAACGATTCCACGGCCTAGCTCGACGAACCCAAGGGACAAGAGACACAGCAGTTTATCCTAGTTCGGGCCACCTTGCGGTGTAATACCCTACTCTAGCTTTGTGGTGGATTGCCTCGGAGGGCTGAGGATGAACTAGTACAGAGGTGGAACGACCTCAGGAGGTGAGGTGTTCTTGAGCTCGATGAGCTAGTGAGGTGGTCAGGGTGGAATGGATCCGATCCCCCTCTATGGTGGTGGCTAAGTCCTATTTATAGTGGCCTTGGTCCTCTTCCCAAATGTAGGCGGGAAGGGATCCCACAATGGCCAAATTCGAAGGGAGACAACTAGTAAAAGTTATCCTGACAAAAGTAGTCTTCGCCTGCAAAAGCCTCTAGCGGTGACGCTGCAGTGGGTTCCGCGATGACCTCCGTCCTGCCGTCCTGGCGGTCCTGGTCTTGTTGCACCGATATGGAAACCTTTGCTTGACTCCTCGAGACTCCGCGCCTGTGCTTGCCTCCTTGGCACCAAAGGGGAAACTGGTACACTGCACCAGCTGGCGCCCGCCTGGTCTTGGTCGTCATGGCTCATGTCAGGTGAACCTCGCGAGGTGCGGCTTGCATTGATATCTCTGCTCCTCGGGAGCCAGCCTAGGGAGGCCACCCCTCGTGGAGGTCTTGGTGTCGTCTGCCTCGTGAGGCATGGCCCCTTGCGAGGGTCTTGAGTTGTTGTTGCTGAAGCTGGGCCGTACCAGGCCGTCGATGGAGCCATGCCATGGGCCGCAGGCAGGCAAGTCTGGGCACCCCCAGTCCCAGGACGCCGACAGTAGCCCCCGGGCCAAAGGCGCGCTCGAACTTGGCTTCGAGGCGAAGCCAAAGGGCAAGTGCGGAGCGCCGCGGGTCCCAACCACCTGCAGCCTTGGTTGACGCGTGGTAATTGATGGGACGTGGGCGCCCCCACTTTCCCACGTAGCCTTGATATTCGCCGGGCTTGACGGCCGCCGTTGCCGACGCAGCTCCGTCCCAATTGCTTGCTGCGCGCTCCCCCAGCCCCTTCGCCTTCCAGGAAAACAACGACTTCCTTCCCAGGTCTGACCCCGGCACTGGTTCTCCATGTCGCTATGGCGCCACGCCCGAAGAAGAAGGGAAAGGGGAAAGCCTGCGCCTTGGTAGAATCGCCGCCGGCCTACGAGCCCGCCATTGAGCGGTCGGTGGTGCTCAATCAGGAAGGGCTGGACAAGGTTCGCCCAGCGCTCGCCGCCGATTCCAATGAATGGAAGGCGACGGTGGCTTGGCCTGCTTCCCGCGCCATGATGGATATGGCGGCCACTGAGATCCCCGTCCATCTTCACGCCCTCTGGGCTGGCCTGATCCCTCCTTTCTCTGATTTCTTCAACACCGTGCTCTCGCATTACCAAGTCCATGCGCTGCATCTGGATCCCTAATCCATCATTCTCCTTGCCATCTTCGCCTTCGTCTGCGAGGCCATTGTGGGCATTGCCCCTTCTGTGGCCTTGTTTCACCATTTCTTCTCGCTTCACCTGGTCGACGCCCGCTAGTGCTCGGGGTACGTGGCCTTCCAGGTCGTGGCAGCAACGGCCGGCTCGGGGATCGACTTCGAGCTTTCACCAGCTATAAATGGATTCTGGAAGCGGTGGGTGTTCGTGGATGTCGGCGTGCTCAACTCTCTGCTCTTGCTTCCTCGGGTGCCAGCTGTTCCCAGCTCCGGCTGGGGGCACGTGAAGCTTGTCGATCATCGTCTTGCCCACGTCTGGCGCAGGCTAGCCAGGTTGAAGGAGCTTGGGATGACGGCACCCATGGTGGTGAAGGAGTTCATCCAGTGCCGCATTGCTCCGCTCCAGTGTCACTCTCGGCCAATGTGGACCTTCTCTGGCAACAGGGACCCCATGAGGCTCCATGTGCCTGCGCTTCCTCCCGAGGCGCTGTGGACGGTGCTCGAGCTCTTGACGGGCGACCAAGTGCCAGCCAGTCTGCCGGAGGAGGGTTGCCTCTTGTATTGCTGCCCGAACAAGGTGGAGTTCGCGAGGCAGATGCCCCCTTTCGATGAATGGGGACTGCGCCCGGCCGGCCTTGAAGGGCCCCGCGAGAACCCCGTCCTCGTGGTTCCTCTGCCTGCCATCACCGCGGAGCGCACCCGGGAGGCCGGTGCAGGGGGGCGTGCGTCAACGGATGCCACCGAGGCGGCTGCTGAAGAACCGGTGCCAGTCGGCGCTCCTGAGGTGGCTGCCCCTGAGGCTTGGGTGAGCCGTCCTGAAGAGGCAGCTGGAGAGTTGGTGCGGTCCGAGGCTCCCGAGGTCGCCGCCTCCGGAGCTCGGGCGAGCAGTCCTGAGGTGGAGACTGGTGAGCTGGCGCAGTCTGGGACCCCCGAGGTCTCCACCCCAGGGGCCCCGTCGAGTGCCCCCGAAGCTGATGGTCATGCCTCGAGCTTCGGCTGGCTTCGTCTGAACCTCGACGCACTCCGCAAGAGGAAAGGGTCTCCAAGATGTAGTGGTGACGCCTACCAGCCGCTGAAGCAGAGGAAGTATATGGCCATAGATGAGTAAGTACCTTCTCCTTGCGATTTCCTGCATGTTGCGCCCCTTTCTGACAATGGCTCTCCAGGATCCCTTCGGCTGCAGCGGTGAGGTCTCCTGAGGAGCGGCCTTCACCAGTCCTTGGCTCGTCCTTGGTCTCGAGCTCCCCACGCTGGGCCACTGCGCCGGGCACGGGGCCTGTTCAAGGAGCGGATGCGCCGACGAGGGGCCTTGATCCTGCGTTCTTGTCGTCCCTTCTTCGTGGTCCGGCCTGGGGCGCAGAAGGCATGTCGAGCGCTCCTCTGTTGGTCATCACCGGCGGCTGGGTGACCCCAGCCCTGGCCTCATCCTCGAGCAGTGAGGCCACGCCATGTAGCGCCTCCACCGAAGCCCGAAGGGTGGCGGGGAAGGCGCCGGCCCCCAGCCCCCTGCCAGGGGAAGGCAGGCCGCCTCAAGCTTCCCCGATAACTCCAGGCGCGAAGGACGGCCTCGGCCACGCGCTGGAGCTCGCGTGTGGGCACGGTGTCGTACGCCACGAGCTTTTTCGGGAGGCAATGGGTGCGCTGAGCCGGCTCGGAGAAGAGCTTGTGGACGTCGATGCTTGCCTTGAGACGGAGAACCTTCGGCTGGCGGATGAGTGGCATCAATTGAAGGTGGCTATCAACCTCGGGCATCTTCAGCATGAGCGCGCCAATGCGAAGGCCGCAGTATCCCTCGCGACCTCGCGCGAGGCTTGTGCCCAGGCCCTGGAGGAGGCCCGGGCGGCCGACCATCACCACGGGGCCGCCGAGGATCGCGAGCGGGAACTCCAGGCCTTGAACGCTGCCCTTGAACAGCGGATCGAGGCATGCAAGGCCGTCTTGGCGTTGATGAAGGGAGCGCCTTCCGAAGAGGAGGAGATCCGGAAATGTGAGGAGGCGCTGGTGCTGGAGGCCTCGGAGCGCAACCTGGAGCTTGAGCGGCTGGAGGTGAGGGAGCGCCAAGTGACCATGGCTGAGGACGCCGTCACCGCGTGGGAAGCCAAGATCCAGGAGGAGGTCGATCAGAGGGTGGTGAAGGCTTGTGCAGCTCGCGCCAACAGGCACCGCCTGGAGCTGGAACTCCTAAGAGCCGAGGCTGAGGGCAGGACCGCCGCCCTCAGGACAAGGCTGGACGAGGCAGAACAGCGCGAGAGGGCCGCCAAGGAAGCTCGGGCCTCAGCCCAAGGTGACTTGGCATCCACTCGCGCCGACCTGCATTCGCTTCAGTAGCAGATCGATGACGCCACATCTCTTGCAAAGAAGAACGCGGACGAAGTGTGCCGCCGCCTGTCGCTGCAGCGCGAGCACGCCTCGATGCTCCAGGCTCTCAGGGTGAGGGCCAATCGAGCTTTGGGCACCATCTGCAAGGAGAACGCCCCTCACCCGCACGAGGATGACTACGCCAGCCACCTCTGCTTCTTCACCGATATCATGACCCGCCTGGAGGATCAGGTTGCGAGGGTTCGCGAGCTCGTTGAAGAGAGAAGCCGCGGCCTCCTCGTGCGCATGTTCTCACGCATCTTCAGCCATCTTCAGAATCTTGACCCCCATTTTGATTTTGATGCCGCGATAGCCCCCGTGCCCCGGGTTATTTAGAGCAATCTGGCGGAATGGGTGGATGACCATGTCGACGATCTGATCACGGAGTTTGCTCCTAAGGATGACGCGGTCGTGATCGCGGCTGAGGAAGGCGATGCGGATGACGATGTCAAAGACGAAACCAGCGACAGCGCCGGTGGCGCGGGTGAACATGGCGACGACGGCGCTGACAAAGACGACTCCGGTGACAGCGTTGGTGGCGCAGATGAGGGTGGCGAGGATGGCGCTGAAGGCGGCGCCTCTGGCTAGGCCTGCCTTTCCTTTGCCTTGACCTGTATGCAAAAACCTTGGGGGCGTGAAAGAATTTTGAAGGGGGAGCCCCTTGTAATGTATGAAATGACGATATGCTTTTGAGGTGGAATCTGAACTGCGCCGTCGCGAGCCTGCGGGCTCCCGAGCGGGATAGCTGTTGTGACTTATCTTTGGTTCCGTAGATCCTGAGTGGGTCCTAATGTCGCGATAGCATCCTCTCCCTGAGATAAGCCTGAGGGGCTCGCGAGGTCCTAAGCCTCCCGAGGAGCCTGCTAGCCTGCCCCAGAGTGCCTCGCGAGAAGCTAATTGCCGGATCACGGCAGGGGATGCGCGTGGTGACTGTGCCCCTGATCCTCGGGGGGCCTTGGCGTCTCCGGGGATGACCCGAGGGCGGTTGATGCACGCATGCCATGCCCAGCCCCCGCTCGCAGGTGCTCGCAGGGATGGGTAGCAGGCGCGAACCTTACTTGCTAAACACAAAACCAGAAAGCAAGAAACTGCCGCAAGACAAGAGAAAAAGCAAATTCCCCCGATTTTTGACAACATAAAAGAACTTCAAATCTCAGTCCAGAAGGCGGCTAATCGAATTACAGAAAACGGGGCGAAACCAAATAGCCGCGTCCTGCACCTAGCTAGTCTTCTTGTCTTCCCACCAGCGCGGAGCTAAGTGCTTTCACTGGATGTGAGCATAGTCATTGGGGGACAGTGTCGACGGCCAGCGCGAAGCATGGTGCTTCCACTTGGACATGGGCGGGAGCCCCCGAGGCCCGAGGGCGGCACTCCGGAGACTCCGGGGCGTGTACAGTCCCACTCATTATTACGTGAGAGTGTAACGAGCGGAGACCTTCACAGGCGTGAGCCTTGCTTCATATCGCCAGACAAGGGTCCCACCCTGCACCACCCCCGACCACCGTTGGGGCGTCCGGAAACCAGGACGAGACCAAGGGGCAAGGGGGATGCTGGCGACACCCTCGGCGACCACGGGCCCTCTGCCGGGAGGGAAGGGCTCACCGGCGCCTCCCCCGGCAGAGGACCTACCTCCGTACAACACCTTGCTCCGTGCGGCGCGGGGGAGGCCCTGGCTCCGGGCCCCTCCCACGCAACCCCCAGTGCGCCACTCCCGCCTGGAGCGGTGCCACCGCCCTGGGGTTTCCGGCCGCTACTGTGGCCTGGTTCACCTGCGGTCCATGGTTAGCGTAAGCATGCTCCCGAGATATCGGCTGTACCCTACGGTCATTGTCGTTGAAGGGGTCGACGAAGTCTCCAGGCAGCTCATGGAAGACTCCGGCCTCTAGCGTCCCTTCTGCCCAGCTTGGCTCGGGGAATGAGCTGGGGCCTTCCTCCGGCGTGTACTCCAGATCCACCATGCGGGGCACGTACGCGTTTGCAGTTGCCGTGTTGGGGCCATCGCCTGGGTGCCCCGCGTCTTGGGTCTCTAGGCCTGGCGCCTAGTCCTGATGGCCGTGGGGTGACACCCCAGCGTGGCCCCACAGTGGGCCGCCAGAGCTCGCCCCTCCCGGAGACGGCGCTGTCGTGGTAAGAAGAGCGGCGCCACGGGCCACGTTGGTGTTGTCGAATCCCGTGGGCGCTCCAGGGGGCGCGCGCGCATGCCTGGGCCCGGCGCGCACCCCCGTCACAACCTGAGGCATGGGCAGGGAGCAAAAGTGCGCCGCACCTCTGCAGGCGGCATCTGGCAGCTCGGCGACCCGCTCCAGCAGCGTGTCGCGGCCGCCCTCCGCCAACCTGCAACGCAGCAGCTCTCGTGCCATGATGAGCGCGGCTCGCATGTTTGCCTGCTCCCGACGAGTGTGTGGTTTTGTTGCCGCGGCATAGCCTGAAGATCGCGTGCGAAGAACTCTCCCTCCCCAGTCTGCCTGCTCAACGATTCCACGGCCTAGCTCGATGAACCCAAGGGACAAGAGACACAGCAGTTTATCCTAGTTCGGGCCACCTTGCGGTGTAATACCCTACTCCAGCTTTGTGGTGGATTGCCTCGGAGGGCTGAGGATGAACTAGTACAGAGGTGGAAAGACCTCAGGAGGTGAGGTGTTCTTGAGCTCGATGAGCTAGTGAGGTGGTCAGGGTGGAATGGATCCGATCCCCCTCTATGGTGGTGGCTAAGTCCTATTTATAGTGGCCTTGGTCCTCTTCCCAAATGTAGGCGGGAAGGGATCCCACAACGGCCAAATTCGAAGGGAGACAACTAGTACAAGTTATCCTGACAAAAGTAGTCTTTGCCTGCAAAAGCCTCTGGCGGTGACACTGCAGTGGGCTCCGCGATGACCTCCGTCCTGCCGTCCTGGCGGTCCTGGTCTTGTTGCACCGATATGGAAACCTTTGCTTGATTCCTCGGGACTCCACGCCTGCGCTTGCCTCCTTGGCACCAAAGGGGAAACTGGTACACTGCGCCCGCTGGCGCCCGCCTGGTCTTGGTCGTCATGGCTCACGTCAGGTGAACCTCGCGAGGTGCGGCTTGCATTGATATCTCTGCTCCTCGGGAGCCAGCCTGGGGAGGCTGCCCCTCATGGAGGTCTTCGTGTCGTCCACCTCGTGAGGCTTGGCCCCTCGCGAGGGTCTTGAGTTGTTGTTGCTGAAGCTGGGCCGTACCGGGCCATCGATGGAGCCATGCCATGGGCCACAGGCAGGCAAGTCTGGGCACCCCCGGTCCCAGGACGCCGACAGTCGCAGCGCCGTCGTGCCTGAAGTGGAGGGTGCACCTCCCCTGCAGACCACGTGCGCGAGCAAACGGCTGCCACCCGCGGTTCAGGAACACGTTGCCGGTGGGGGTGACCTCGACCCCCACCCAGGAGGCCTTGCTGCAGCAACCATCGGCCTGCAGCCAGGGGCCGCCAAGTCCCTCGGCTGGCAGCGCGCCCGCAAAGAAGCGCGGGAGATGGAACCAGGCGCCGGCGGGCCTCTCCGCCCACACCACGAACTCCGAGGACGCGTCGGCTTGGTCTGCAGGCAATTGGGGCCCGCGGCGCTTCGCCCTTGCCCTTTGGCTTTGCCTCGAAGCCAAGTCCGAGCATGCCTTGGGCCCGGGTCCTACTATCGGTGTTCTGGGAACAAGGGTACCCAGACTTGCCTGCCTGCGGCCCACGGCATGGCTCCATCGATGGCCTGGTACGGCCCATCTACAGCACCAACAAGACAAGACCCTCGCGAGGGGCCAAGCCTCGTGAGGCAGACGACGCCAAGACCTCCTGAGGGAGCGGCCACCCTCGGGCTGCTCCTGAGGAGCGGAGTTTCCTATGCAAGTGCCCAACCTCATGAGGTTGCGATGACGCAAGCCATGACGACCAAGGCCAGGCGGGCGCCAGCGGGCGCAGAGGAGCAGGTTTCCACTTTGGTGCTAAGGAGGCAAGCGCAGGCGCAGGGTCCCGAGGAATCAGCCAAAGGTTTCCATTCCTGTGCAACGAGACCAAGACCGCCAGGACGGATGTCATCGCCGAGCCCACCGCAGCGTCACGACCAGAGCTTTGCAGGAGAAGACCACCTTTCGTCAGGATAAGATGTACTACTTGTCCCCTTTCAAATTGGTCATTGTGGAATCCCTTCCTACCTTTGTTTTCTGGGAAGAGGACCGAGGCCACTATAAATATAGGTTAACCACCACCGTAGAAGGGATCGGGACTGGTCGACTCATCCGATCCCAGGTCGACTCATTCTCACCAGAGTGAGCCTCGCGAGCTTGTTCATCCTCTGTACTAGTTCGTCCTCAGCCCCTCGCAAGGCAAATCCACCACATAGCAGGAGTAGGGTCTTACACCGCAAGGTGGCCCGAACCTGGGTAAACTGCCGTGTCCATCTTATTTCCTGTTCATCGAGCTAGGTTGTAGGGCGACGGGTTGGTTGGCTGGAGAGGTTGAGTTCTTCATACACGCCCCAGAGTTTGAAACTTCTTTGGGCCTGCAAAGCCCTGAATCCGACATAGTCCTTTCGATAAGTAAGAGTGTCGAACCCAACGAGGAGCATAAGGAAATGACAAGTGGTTTTCAACAAGTTATTTGTTGCAAGCACTGAAATAGTCAGTAACAGGTAGTTTGATAACAAGATAATTTGTAATGGACAAGTAACAGTAACGGTAAATAAAGTGCAGAAAGGTAGCCCAATCCTTTTGTGGCAAAGGACAGGCCAAAACGGTCTCTTATGATATGCAAAGCGTTCTTGAGGGTACACGGGAATTTCATCTTGTCACTTTCATCATGTTGATTCGATTCGTGTTTGCTACTTTGATAATTTGATATGTGGGCGGACCGGTGCTTGGGTGCTGTTCTTACTTGAACAAACCTCTCGCTTATGATTAACCCCCTCGCAAGCATCCGCAACTACGAGAAAAGTATTAAGATAAAATCTAACCATAGCATTAAACATTTGGATCCAAATCAGTCCCTTACGAAATAGCGCATAAACTAGGGTTTAAGCTTCTGTCACTCTAGCAACCCATCATCTAATAACTACTCCACAATGCATTCCCTTAGGCCGAAATATGGTGAAGTGCCATGTAGTCGACATTCACATGACACCACTAAGGGAATCACAACATACATATCATCAAAATATCGAACACATATCAAGTTCACATGATTACTTGCAACATGACTTCTCCCGTGACCTCAAGAACAAAAGTAACTACTCACAAATGATAATCATGCTCAAGATCAGAGGGGTATTAAATAGCATAATGGATCTGAACATATAATCTTCCACCAAATAAACCATATAGTAATCAACTACAAGATGTAATCAACACTACTAGTCACCCACATGTACCAATTTGAGGTTCCGGTACGAAGATTGAACACAAGAGATGAACTAGGGTTTGAGAGGAGATGGTGCTGTTGAAGATGTTGATGGAGATTGGTGATACGTCTCCAACGTATCTATAATTTATGAAGTATTCATGCCATGTTTACAATAATTTTGTATGGTTTGGGTATGATTTGCATGGAACTAACCTGGAATGGCGTTGTTTTCAGCAGAACTACCATGGTATTGTTTTTTGTGCAGAAATGAATGTTCTCCAAATGAGCTGAAACTTTTTGACAATTTTTTTGGAACAAAAGAGGCACTAGAAGCTTCATGGAAGGGCCAGAAGAGCCACGAGGAGGGCACAACCCACCAGGGCGCGCCTGGAGCCCAACCCGTGTGCAGGTGGGTTGTGCTCACCTCGAGGCCCATCTTCGCGTGAAACCAATGCCCAAAAATCCTATATATTCAGAAAACCCCAGAAATAACCCTAGATTAGAAGTTCCGCCGCCGCAAGCCTCTGTAGCCATGAAAAACCAATCTAGGTCCCGTTCCGGCACCCTGCCAGAGGGGGAAATCATCACCAATGGCCAACTTCATCATCCCGGCGGCCACCATGATGAGGAGGGAGTAGTTCACCCTCGGGGCTAAGGGTTTGTACCAGTAACTATGTGTTTAATCTCTCTCTCTCTCTCTCTCGTGTTCTTGAGTTGGCACGATCTTGATGTATCATGAGCTTTGTTAATATTGTTGGATCATATGGTGTTTTTCCCTCTCTATCTTGTTGTGAATTGAGTTTTCCCTTTGGGATTTTGTTTTATCAGATTGAATACTTTTATGGATTTGAGAGCACTTGATGTATGTATTGCTATGAATACCCGTGGTGACAATGGGGTATCATATTGATTCTCTTGATATGTGTTTTGGCACTCAACTCACAGATTCCCGAGGTGACATTGGGGTAATCTATGCATAGGGGTTGATGCACGTTCTCGTCTTTGTTTCTCCGGTAGAAATCTTGGGGCACTATTTGAGGTTCTTTGTGTTGGATTGAGTATTATGAATCTGAAATTGTTTGATGCATATCGTATAATCAACTCATGGATACTCGCGGTGACATTGGAGTATCTAGGTGACATTAGAGTTGGTTGATGTGTATCATATGGTGTTATTTTAGTATGAACTCTTGGTTAGATCGATCGAAAAGAATAGCTTGGTGTTATTTTAGTACGAACTCTATGATAGATTGATCGGAAAGAATAGCTTTGAGGTGGTTTCGTACCCTACAAACAATTTCTTCTTATGTTCTCCGCTACATAGGAACTTTGGAGTGATTCTTCATAGCACGTTGAGGGAAGGTTATATGATCCAATTATATTAGCATTGTTGAGAGATTGCACTAGCGAAAGTACAGACCCTAGGCCTCATTTTCAAGCATTGCAATACCGTTTGTGCTCCGTTTTATCAATTGCTACCTTGCTGTTTTTTATCGTTACTATTACAAAAATCAATATCTACTATCCATATTACACTTGTATCACCATATCTTCACTGAACTAGTGCACCTATACAATTTACCATTGTATTTGGTGTGTTGGGGACACAAGAGACTCTTTGTTATTTGGTTGCAGGGTTGTTTGAGAGAGACCATCTTCATCCTACACCTCCCACGGATTGATAAACCTTAGGTCATCCACTTGAGGGAAAATAGCTACTGTTCTACAAAACTCTGTGCTTGGAGGCCCAACACGAGTCTACAAGAACAAGTTGTGTAGTAGACATCAATTGGCCTCCCAAAGATGAGAGGGTTGTTGGTGATGACGATGGGTTCGATTTCCCCCTCCGGGAGGGAAGTTCCCCCGGCGGAATCACTCTGCCGGATGGCAAAAGTGCTCCTGCCCAAGTTCCACCTCGAGACGGCGGCGCTCCGTCTCGAAAGTCCTCTCCTTATTTTTTCTAGGTCAAAATGACCTATATACCAGAACATGGGCACCGGAGGTGGGCTGGGCTGAGCATAACCCACCAGGGCATGCCTGGGGGGCCTGGCGTGCCCTGGTGTCTTGTGCTCACTAGGTGGCTCCCCTCCGGTAGTTATTTGCTCCATTATTCTTCATATATTCCAAAATAATTCTTCGTAAATTTGCAGCTCATTTGCAGATGTGCAGAATAGGTGCCCTGGCGTAGCTTTTTCAGGTCCAGAATTCCAGCTGCCGGCATTCTCCCTCTTTGTGTAAACCTTGCATATTATGAGATAACAGGCATTATAATTACTCCATAAAGCATTATTAAACATAAAAACATTATAAATAACAGTATGAAAACATGATGCAAAATGGACGTATCACTAGCTACTAGCTATGGACCCGTAGGTCTGTGGTAAACTACTCACACATCATCGGAAGGGCAGCAAGGTTGATGTATAGGCACTCCGTGATCGAATCCCCCTCTAGCAGAGTACCAAAATAGGTCTCTAGATGGGATCTCACGAGGACAGAAACTTGCGGCGGCAGAAAAGTATTTTTGGTGTGCCCTCTGGTGTACGGGGAATATTTGGGTATTTATGGAGCAAAGTTTAGGGTTAGGAGAACCTCGAGGGGCCCACAAGGTTGGGGGGTGCCCCCCTTAGGGTGCGCCTCACGAGCTTGTGGCTCTCTTGTGGACCTTCTGGCCTCCTCCCGAAGCTTCCTAGGTGTCTTCTGGTCCAAGAAAAATCGTCAAAAAGTTTCGTTCCTTTTGGTATTGATTTTCTGTAAAATACAAAAACAAGGAAAAAAACAGCAACTGGCACTGGGCACTAGGTTAATAGTTTAGTCCCAAAAAATGATATAAAATAGCATAATAATGCATATAAAACATCCAAGATAGATAATATAATAGCATGGAACTATAAAAAATTATAGATACGTTGGAGACGTATCAGTGAACTAGCTATATGCTATACTGTGCTGTTTTCAGGTAGCTATCGTATTGTGATGTTAAAATATATTTATGTGCTTGCTATGAAATTGGCAAACAATTGTTTGATATGAAATGTGAATTTGCGTAATACTAGAATTATTAATTGCAAACTAATAAACCTGCTAAATGGGTCATGGAACTTTGCAAACGGTTCTAGCAGTAAAATTGGTTGTGATAGATAGCCCAATGCCATATAGTTTTCTTCATCAAATCATGTGTGATATAGTTGAATAAAGCAAACGGTTAACAGAGGCAGAGCACGTGTGATCGATATACCTATCACACACGAGGCTATTCATAAAACTGTGTGGGATGTATATCCAAACGGAAACGTTCGTCTGGGATTCACTGTGTGGGATGTGCAGACGAACGGAAAACTTTCTCTGGGATTCACTGTGTGGGATATGCAGACAAATAGAAACGTTTCTCGTGGATTGACTGTGTGGGTTGTGCAGACGAAAGGAAATGTTTCTCTGGGAATCACTATGTGGGATGTACCTGCGAACGGAAATGATTGGGCCTGTATAATTGTATGCGATGGCTAGCCTGACCGCACACGAGCTCATTTTGTGCAATGTGTGTGACCGGAGGGCCTATCCCCGACGGTTTCTGGGTCATGTGGGAAGGACCCCCCTATCGCCCACACTCACTAGGAGATGGTTTAAAATGCCGTCGCGGAAAGGGGTTAAAAACCGTTTGTATAGCAGCCCGCTGTACCAGTGAAAGCACCTCTCCCATTGCAAGAAAAAACAATCTAGTTGGCCGAACCAAATCAATAGATCGGAGAGAAATACAAAGCTATATAAATCATGCATAAAAGAGTTCAAAGAAGACTCAAATAATATTCATAGATAATCATATCATAAACCCACAATTCATCGAATCTCAACAAACGCGCCGCAAAAGAAGATTACATCGAATAGATCTCCAAGAACATCGAGGAGAACATTGTATTGAAGATCAAAGAGAAAGAAGCCATCTAGCTACTAGCTATGGACCCGTAGGTCTGTGGTAAACTACTCACACATCATCGAAAGGGCAGCAAGGTTGATGTAGAAGCTCTTCGTGGTCGAATCCCCCTCCCGTAGAGTACCAAAAAAGGTCTCCAGATGGGATCTCAGGAAGACAGAAACTTGCGGTGGTGGAAAAGTATTTTTGGTGTGCCCTCTGGTCTACGGGGAATATTGGGTATTTATAGAAGAAAAAGTAGGGTTGGAAGTGCCACGGGGGGCCAACAAGCTTGGGGGGCGCCCCCCCTAGGGCGCGCCCTCCGAGCTTGTGGCCACCCCGTGGCTCTTCTGGCCTCCTCCCGAAGCTTCCAGGGTGTCTTGTGGTCCAAGAAAAATCGTCAAAAAGTATCGTTCCGTTTGGACTCCGTTTGGTATTAATTTTCTGTAAAGACAAAAACAAGGAAAAAACATCAACTGGCACTGGGCACTAGGTTAATAGGTTAGTCCCAAAAGATGATATAAAATAGCATAATAATGCATGTAAAACATCCAAGATTGATAATGTAATAGCATGGAACAATAAAAAATTGTAGGTACGTTGAAGATATATCAAGCATCCCCAAGCTTAATTCCTGCTCGTCCTTGAGTAGGTAAATGATAAAAACAGATTTTTTTGTTGTGGAATGCTACCTAACATATTTATCATGTAATCTTTCTTTATGTGGCATGAATATTCAGATCCATAAGATTCAAAACAAAAGTTCAATATTGACATAAAAACAATAATACTTCAAGCATACTAAAAGCAATCATGTATTTTCAAAATATTATGGCTAAAGAAAGTTATCCGTACAAAATCATATAGTCTTGTCATGCTCCATCTTCTTAACACAAAGTATTTATCATGCACAACCCCGATGACAAGCCAAGAAATTGGTTCAGACTTTTTAACACACTTCAGCTTTCTCAACTCTCAAGCAATATATGAGCGTGAGCCATGGATATAACACTATGGGTGGAATAGAGTATGATGTTCGAGGTTGTGTGGAGAAGACAAAAAGGAAGAAAGTCTCACATTGACGAGGCTAATCAACGGGCTATGGAGATGCCCATAAATTGATATCAATGCAAGGAGTAGGGATTGGCATGCAACAGATGCACTAGAGCTATAAGTGCATGAAAGCTCAAAAGAAAACTAAGTTGGTGTGCATCCAACTTGCTTGCTCATGAAGACCTCGGCCATTTGAGGAAGCCCATCATTGGAATATACACGCCAAGTTCTATAATGAAAAATTCCCACTAGTAATAAATGAAAGTGACAAAATAGGAGACTCTCTATCATGAAGAACATGGTGCTACTTTGAAGCACAAGTGTGGAAAAGGATAGTAACATTGTCCCTTCTCTCTTTTTCTCCCATTTTTTTCATTTTCTTTCTTCATTTTTTCATTTTTTTGTTGTGCTCTTTTTGGCCTCTTTTTTTCGTCCGGAGTCTCATCCCGACTTGTGGAGGAATCAAAGTCTCCATCATCCTTTCCTCACACAGGACAGTGCTGTAATAATGATGATCATCACACTTTTATTTACTTTCAACTCAAGAATTACAACTTGATACTAGAACAAAAATATGACTCTTTTTGAATGCCTTCGGCGCTGTTCCGGGATGTGCAATGATCTAGCGTGACATGTATAAAAAATATGAATGGTGGCCCAGCCACAAATACTATGTCAACTATATGATCATGCAAAGCAATATGACAATGATGATATGTGTCATAATAAAACGGAATGGGGGAAGTTCCATGGCAATATATCTCGGAATGGCTATGGAAATGCCATAATAGGTAGGTATGGTGGCTGTTTTGAGGAAGATATAAGGAGGCTTATGTGTGAAAGAGCGTATCATATGACGGGGTTTGGATGCACCGGCGTAGTTTTCACCACAACTCAAGATGAGAAAGGGCAATGCATGGTACCGAGGAGGCTAGCAAAATGCGGAAAGGTGAGAGTGTGTATAATCCATGGACTCACATTTGTCATAAAGAACTCACATACTTATTGCAAAAGTTTATTAGCCCTCGAAGCAAAGTACTACTACGCATGCTCCTAGGGGGATAGATTGGTAGGAAAAGACCATCGCTCGTCCCCTACCGCCACTCATAAGGAAGACAATCGATAATAAATCATGCTCCAATTTCATAGGATAACGAGAGACCATACAGGCATGCTTCAGGAATCACAAACCGTAACACAAATATTCTTACTAAACCACAATTACTTACTAGCATGACTCTAATATCACCATCTTTATATCTCAAAAAAATGCAAGGAATCAAACTTCTCATATATTCAATGATCTTCATGAAAGTTTTTATTATATCCCTCTTGAATACCCATCATATTAGGACTAAATTCATAACCTACACATATTGCCATACTATTTATAAGACTCTCAAAATAATATAAGTGAAGCATGAGAGTTCATTAATTTCTTTAAAATATAACCACCATCGTGCTCTAAAAGATATAAGTGAAGCACTAGAGCAACTACCTAACTCAAAAAATATAAGTGAAGCACATAGAGTATTCTAACAAATTCATGATTAATGTGTGTCCCTCTCAAAAAGATGTGTCCAACAAGGATGATTGTTGCAAACTAAAAAGAAAATAAAGCAAAGACTCATATAATACAAGACACTCCAAGCAAAACATATATCATGTGGTGAATAAAAATATAGCCTCAAGTAATTTACCGATGGATTGTAGACAAAAGAGGGGATGTCATCTGGGGCATCCCCAAGCTTAGACACTTGGTTGTCCTTGAATATTACCTTGGGGTGCCATGGGCATCCCCAAGCTTAGGCTCTTTCCACTCCATATTCCATAGCCCATCGAAACTTCACTCAAAACTTGAAAATTTCACAACACAAAACTCAACAGAAAACTCGTGAGATCCATTAGTATAATAAAAAAATCTCCACTTTTAGGTACTATTGTAAACTCATTCCAATTTTATATTTGCATTATATCTACTGTATTTTAACTTCACCATGGTTCATACCCCCAGAGACGACCCATAGATTAATCAAAACAAGCGAACAACACAATGAAAACATAATCTATCAAAAACAGAATAGTCTGTAGAAACCTGAATTAAGCTCATACTTCTGTAATTCCAAAAAATTCTGAAACACTAGGATGACGTAGGAAATCTCTATATCAATCTTGTGTAAAAACATTCAGAAATTTTCCACCTTCAGCAAATTTTAACAATTCTGCTACTGGACTCAAAAGTTTCTTTTTTTTCTCAGAATCAAATCAACGATCTTCCAAATCATCCCAAAGGTCTTACCTGGCACAAGCACTAATTACAACACTAAAACACAATCATAACAAAAATATAATTGCATATTTATTGAAAAACAGAAGAAAATCAAAAACATAAAATAAAATTGGGTTGCCTCCCAACAAGCGCTATTGTTTTTCGCCCCTAGCTAGGCATATTGCATAGATCTAGGTATTGTCATCTTTGGAATTCTTTTCCATAGATGCATTTTTATCGGGAGGTTTTTCAAATATAACATGACACACATCATCCATAGACATTTTAGCATTAGCAATTTTCCCATTTGCAAAACCCCCTTGATTACCGGCTATAATCCAAGAATATTGTTGATTAATATCATTGAAAACTTGTTGGATCACATTCAAAGGAGGAACTTCCTTTTCAAGGTTCTCATCAAAGATGCATTCATTGCGCATTAAATACCTTAATAAATAATCACTATTATAAAGGATCTTATCTATTACCGGTTTTTCACGGTTCATACCATAAAAATCAAAGATCTCCCTAGCTTCTCGCACTATGTGATCAAATTCATTCATAAGGAGAAGGGTAGCTATCTTTTTAGCTCTAGGATCTTTTATAACAGGCAACTCATAAAACAATCTTTGCAAGGCAGGATGAGTATGAATAAATCTTCTCTCAAGCTTAAGAACAAGTGCGGAAATAGTTTCCGCATAGGTTTTAGTTCTTTTAAGTATAGGAGCATCACCACAAGCCAAATTTCCAACGCAATTAAAGAATTCTTGGATGACACCTTTTCCTATAACATTCCCTTGCCGCAAAACAAAAGTTTTAGCATCAAGATTGGTGGAACTTCCAATTTTAGGAGTTCTACCATCATTCGTTTCTACCATACCAAAATCACTCATGATGAAAGTCTCAAGACAAGCAAACAAAAAAGCGAATGGAAAGAAGGTGAATAAAAAGCCAAATATTTTTGTGTTTTTCTGAAAACGTTTTAGAAGTGGGGGAGATGAAAATGAGAGGCAAATGCCGAATAATGTAAATGCAAGAGATGAGAGTTTATGATGGGTACTTGGTAGGCTTGATGTAGATCCTCCCCGGCAACGGCGCCAGAAATTCTTCCTGCTACTTCTTGAGCTTGCGTTTGTTTTTCTTTCAAGAGGAAAGGGTGATGCAACAAATTAGAGATAAGTATTTCCCTCAGTTAAGAACCAATGTATCAATCCAGTAGGAGGAACACACAAGTCTCCAATAATTGCACCTAGACAAACAAACAAATACTTGCACCCAACGCGATAAAGGGATTGTCAGTCCCTTCACGGTTACTTGCAAGGATAAGATCTGATAGTGATAGATATAAAAGATAAGTAAAAGTGCTAAATAAAATAAAAGTAAATAAATTGCAGCAAGGTATTTTTGTGTTTTTGATTTTATAGATCTGAAATTAATATGATAAAAGATAGACCCAGTGGTCATAGTTTTCATTAGAGGCTTCTCTCTTGAAAGAAAGCATATGGTGGGTAAACAAATTACTGTTGAGCAATTGATAGAAAAGCGCATAGTTACGACGATATCTAAGGCAATGATCATGTATATAGGCATCACATCTGTGACAAGTAGATCGACTCCTGCCTGCATCTACTACTATTACTCCACACATCCACCGCTATCCAGCATGCATCTAGTGTATTAAGTTAACAAGAACGGAGTAACGCCTTAAGCAAGATGACATGATGTAGAGGGATAGATCAAATTAATATGAACAAACCCCATATTTTTATCCTTAATGGCAACAATACAAATATGTGTCATATCCCTTTTTTTCACTAGGAATAAGCACCGCAAGATTGAACCCATTACAAAGCACCTCTCCCATTGCAAGAAAAATCAATCGAGTTGGCCAAACCAAGTCAATAGATCGGAGAGAAATACAAAGCTATATAAATCATGCATAAAAGAGTTCAGAGAAGCCTCAAATAATATTATATAATCTGATCATAAACCCACAATTCATCGGATCTCAACAAACGCACCGAAAAGAAAATTACATCGAATAGATCTCCAAGAACATCGAGGAGAGCATTGTAGTGAAGATCAAAGAGAGAGAAGAAGCCATATAGCTACTAGCTATGGACCCGTAGGTCTGTGGTAAACTACTCACACATCATCGGAAGGGCAACAAGGTTGATGTAGAAGCTCTCCGTGGTCGAATCCCACTCCGACAGAGTACCAAAAAAGGTCTCCAGATGGGATCTCACGAAGACAGAAACTTGCGGTGGTGGAAAAGTATTTTTGGTGTGCCCTATGGTCCATGGGGAATATTTGGGTATTTATAGAAGAAAAATGAGGGTTGGAAGTGCCACGGGGGGCCCACAAGCTTGGGGGCACGCCCTCTGAGCTTGTGGCCACCTCGTGGCTCTTCTAGCCTCCTCCCGAAGCTTCCAGGGTGTCGTGTGGTCAAAGAAGAATCATCAAAAAGTTTCTGTATTGATTTTTTGTAAATACAAAAAAAGGAAAAAATAGCAACTGGCACTGGCACTAGGTTAATAGGTTAGTCCCAAAAAATGATATAAAATAGCATAATAATGCATATAAAACATCCAAGATTGATAATATAATAATATGGAATAATAAAAAATTATAGATACGTTGGAGACGTGTCAAGCATCCCCAGGCTTAATTCCTGCTCGTCCTCTAGTAGGTAAATGATAAAAACATATTTTTTTGATGTGGAATGCTACCTAACATGTTTATCATGTAATCTTTCTTTATGTGGCATGAATAATCAGATCTGTAAGATTCAAAAAAAGAGTTCAATATTGACATAAAAACAATAATACTTCAAGCATACTAAAAAGCAATCATGTCTTTTCAAAATATTATGGCTAAAGAAAATTATCCCTACAAAATCATATAGTCTTGTCATGCTCCATCTTCTTAACACAAAGTATTTATCATGCACAACCCCGATGACAAGCCAAGCAATTGGTTCATACTCTTTAACGCGCTTCAGCTTTTTCAACTCTCACGCAATATATGAGTGTGAGCCATGGATATAGCTCTATGGGTGGAATGGAGTATGATGTTGGAGGTTGTGTGGAGAAGACAAAAAGGAAGAAAGTCTCACATTGATGAGGCTAATCAATGGGCTATGGAGATGCCCATCAGTTGATATCAATGCAAGGAGTAGGGATTGCCATGCAACGGATGCACTAGAGCTATAAGTGTATGAAAGCTCAAAAGAAAACTAAGTGGGTGTGCATCCAACTTGCTTGCTCATGAAGACCTCGGGCATTTGAGGAAGCCCATCATTGGAATATACAAGCCAAGTTCTATAATGAAAAATTTCGACTATTAATACATGAAAGTGACAAAATAGGAGACTCTCTATGATGAAGAGCATGGTGCTACTTTGAAGCACAAGTGTGGAAAAGGATAGTAACATTGTCCCTTCTCTCTTTTTTTCATTTTTTCCATTTTTGTCTCTTTTTGCCCCCCCCCCCCAAATTTTTTCTCTTTTTTAATTTCCGTCCGGAGTCTCATCCCGACTTGTGGGGGAATCATAGTCTCCATCATCCTTTCCTCACATGGGACAATGCTCTAATAATGATGATCATCACACTTTTATTTACTTACAACTCAATAATTACAACTCATTACTAGATCAAAAATATGACTCTATATGAATGCCTCCGGCGGTGTACCGGGATGTGCAATGATCTAGCGTGACATGTATAAAAAATATGAACGGTGGCCAAGCCACAAATACTATGTCAACTATATGATCATGCAAAGCAATATGACAGTGATGATATGTGTCATAATAAAACGGAACGATGGAAGTTGCATGGCAATATATCTCGAAGTGGCTATGGAAATGCCATAATAGGTAGGTATAGTGGCTGTTTTGAGGAAGATATAAGGAGGCTTATGTGTGAAAGAGCGTATGATATCAGGGGGTTTGGATGCACCGGCGAAGTTTGCACAACAACTCAAGGTGAGAAAGGCCAATGCACGGTACCAAAGAGGCTAGCAAAATGCGAAAAGGTGTGAGTGTGTATAATCCATGGACTCACATTAGTCATAAAGAACTCACATACTTGTTGCAAAAAAGAACTCACATACTTATTGCAAAAGTTTATTAGCCCTCGAAGCAAAGTACTACTACGCATGCTCCTAGGGGGATAGATTGGTAGGAAAAGACCATCGCTTGTCCCCTACCGCCACTCATAAGGAAGACAATCAATAATAAATCATGCTCCAATTTCATAGCATAACGAGAGACCATGCGTGCATGCTTCGGGAATCACAAACATTAACACAAATATTCTTACTAAACCACAATTACTTACTAGCATGACTCTAATATCACCACCTTTATATCTCAAAACAAATGCAAGGAATCAAACTTCTCAAATATTAAATGATCTTCATGAAAGTTTTTATTATATCCTTCTTGAATACCCATCATATTAGGACTAAATTCATAACCTAAGCAAATTGCCATACTATTTATAAGACTCTCAAAATAATATAAGTGAAGCATGAGAGTTCATCAATTTCTTTATAACCACCGCTGTGCTCTAAAAGATATAAGTGAAGCACTAGAGCAACCACCTAGCTCAAAAAATATAAGTGAAGCACATAGAGTATTCTAACAAATTCACGTTTAATGTGTGTCCCTCTCAAAAAGGTGTGTCCAGCAAGGATGATTGTGGCAAACTAAAAAGCAAATACTCATATAATACAAGATGCTCCGAGCAAAACATATATCATGTGGTGAATAAAAATATAGCCTCAAGTAATTTACCGATGATTGTAGACAAAAGAGGGGATGTCATCCGGGGCATCCCCAAGCTTAGACGCTTGGTTGTCCTTGAATATTACCTTGGGGTGCCGTGGGCATCCACAAGCTTAGTCTCTTGCCACTCCTTATTCCATAGCCCATCGAAACTTCACTCAAAACTTGAAAACTTCACAACACAAAACTCAACAGAAAACTCATGAGATCCATTAGTATAATAAAACAAATCTCCACTTTTAGGTGCTATTGTAAACTCATTCCAATTTTATATTTGCATTATATATACTTTATTTTAACTTCACCATGTTTCATACCCCCGATACGACCGATAGATTCATCAAAACAAGTGAACAACACAATGAAAACATAATCTGTCAAAAACAAAGCAGTATGTAGAAACCTGAATTAAGCTAATACTTCTGTAACTCCAAAATTTCTGAAACATTAGGACAACGTAGGCAATATGTATGTCAATCTTGTGTAAAAACATTCAGAATTTTCCATGTTCCAGCAAATTTTAACAATGCTACTACTGGACGCAAAAGTTTCTTTTTTTTCTTCTCAGAATCAAATCAACGATCTTCCAAATCATCCCAAAGGTCTTACTTGGCACAAACACTAATTAAAACACTAAAACACAATCATAACAGAAGTATAATTGCATATTTATTAAAAAAATAGAAGAAAAAGCAAAAACATAAAATAAAATTGGGTTGCCTCCCAACAAGCGCTATTGTTTTATGCCCCTAGCTAGGCATATTGCATATATCTAGGTATTGTCATCTTTGGTATTCTTTTCCATAGATGCGTTTTTACCGGGAGGTTTTTCAAATATAACAGGAAATACATAATCCATAGAGATTTTAGCATTAGCAAGTTGCCCATCTGCAAACCCCCCCTTGATTACCGGCTACAATCCAAGAATATTGTTGATTAATATCATTGAAAACTTGTTGGATCATAATCAAAGGAGGAACTTCCTTTTTAAGGTTCTCATCAAAGATGCGTTCATTGCGCATTAAATACCTTAATAAATAATCACTATTATAAAGGATCTCATCTATTACCGGGTTTTCACGATTCATACCATAAAAATCAAAGATCTCCCTAGCTTCTCGCACTATGTGATCAAATTCATTCATAAGGACAAGGGTAGCTATCTTTTTAGCTCTAGCATCTTTTATAACAGGCAACTCATAAAACAATCTTTGCAAGGTAGGATGAGTACGAATAAATTTTCTCTCAAGCTTAAGAACAAGTGCGGAAATAGTTTCGGCATAGGTTTTAGTTCTTTTAAATATAGGAGCATCAACAAAAGCCAAATTTCCAACGCAATTAAAGAATTCTTGGATGACACCTTTTCTATAACATTCCCTTGCCCCAAAAAAAAATTTTAGCATCAAGATTGGTGGAACTTCCAATTTTACGAGTTCTACTGCCATCCGTTTCTGCCATACCAAAATCACTCATGATGAAAGTCTCAAGGCAAGCAAACAAGAAGAAAACGAAAACGCGAATGGAAAGAAGGTGAATAAAAAGCCAAATATTTTTGTGTTTTTCTGAAAACGTTTTAGAAGTGGGGGAGAGGAAAATGAGAGGCAAATGCTGAATAATGTAAATGCAAGAGATGAGAGTTTATGATGGGTACTTGGTAGGCTTGATGTAGATCCTCCCCGGCAACGGCGCCAGAAATTCTTCCTTCTACTTATTGAGCTTGCGTTTGTTTTTCCTTCAAGAGGAAAGGGTGATGCAACAAATTAGAGATAAGTATTTCCCTCAGTTAAGAACCAATGTATCAATCCAGTAGGAGGAACACACAAGTCTCCAATAATTGCACCTAGACAAACAAACAAATACTTGCACCCAACGCGATAAAGGGATTGTCAGTCCCTTCACGGTTACTTGCAAGGATAAGATCTGATAGTGATAGATATAAAAGATAAGTAAAAGTGCTAAATAAAATAAAAGTAAATAAATTGCAGCAAGGTATTTTTGTGTTTTTGATTTTATAGATCTGAAATTAATATGATAAAAGATAGACCCAGTGGTCATAGTTTTCATTAGAGGCTTCTCTCTTGAAAGAAAGCATATGGTGGGTAAACAAATTACTGTTGAGCAATTGATAGAAAAGCGCATAGTTATGACGATATCTAAGGCAATGATCATGTATATACACTGGTACAGCGAGGTGCTATACAAACGGTTTTTAACCCCTTTTCGCGATGGCGTTTGGAATAGTCGCCAAGTGATTGACTGCGATAGGGGGGTCCTTCCCACACGACCCAGAAACCGTCGGGGATAGGGAGCCTTGAAGCATACAGTTGTCCCTATAAAACTGTTTCTGATATCTCGAATATCCCAAACGCTTCATCATTGCTACTCGTTTGTGCTCGCATTGCCATCGCAGTCGGAGTTCTGTGGTTTTACCTAAAACCAGGCACATTCCAGGCACGGGTGTTTTCCAGGCACGCACCAATCTGGCTCTACGTTTACGATGCCTGGCACATCACAAACAGTTCATGATTGTAAACCATGTACGATAGGTCGACAATCACACACATTTAGTTTTCCCGCACCGTTTGTGATATTGTGTGGCATCACACACGCTTTGCAAACGGTAACTGTGTGCATGGTTACACACGTTTACTCTCCGTGAACCGTGTCGGATTATGAGGTATATCACACACGCTGTGCTTTATAGATCGTGTGCGCCATAATGACTTGCAGACCATAATTTCACCCTAATTTAATTGCTGCTATTTAAAATTGTACCTAATTTGAACTTGAAAGTAGGCTATAACTTTATTCATATCCATCAGGTTCAAACAACCAATGCATTATTCAATTCACAGGTACATATGTTCAAGAATTACATAAGCACCAACTAAAGAATGATGAACCAGGGTTCTATACTTGTACTTTTACAAATGGTAAAGAAAGAGGCGACAAACATTCTGGTTGCTGAACAAGGTGAAGCGGAATGGCCCTATTGTGCTCTCCTCGATGCAGAAGGCACGCACGACTCTATTCCAACCCCTTGTGATGGCCGGCCGCCAATCATGTAGTTTGAGAGATAATCTTGAGTAAACTGCTTCAAGATCCACTACAAAGGAAAAAAGATTCAGACATTGTCATCTAACACAACTCATTATGGGCAGTAAAAAGAAGGCTACAGAGTTCTTACTTACCATCCTGCAGTTCACTGTTGTCTTGCATAAAGTGTAAACAAATAGTTCGATTGACATCTTTTGACCCATTTTAATAACAGTCCTTATCAGTTTCCTCACTTGATGCTGGTTCATGAATATCTCATTGCCCCATACGCAGAAAGGGTCGAAGTGTGGATCTTTGGCAATGAGATATGTACCTAAAAGCACCAAGTTAATATTAGAAGCTAAACAACAATTGCAAAATGATGTAGTACAACACTCCCTCCATCCCATTATATAAGATTTTATTACATGTATATCTAGACATCATCAGAACATTAAGGTAACACTCTTCCTTGTTGCTATGTAGCCTGGGATTGCATATTTAGTCATTCAGTACAATGCATGTTGCTATGTAGCCTCAGATATATTAAATATGGCCCTAGTTAAACTACTGATAAATGGGTTACAGATATATTCAGTGAAATGTCCGATTTGACGATTAATCCCTTATCAGCCCCAGGCTATATGGTACTAGCTACCGATATCCTGAACAGTGAGTACATATAAGCAATGCGATGAAACTAACCTCGATGGAAAACAACACTGTTCTCAATATTGTCCTGTATGAGTACATATAAATGCATGTTAAGCACAACAGGCTAAACATCAACCAAATATATCCATGGTAGATAACATAATCTAAAAATGATAGCTTCAGTGTGTAGGTTTAAGCACGCTAGTTAAGCAAAACAAGAAGTGGAAAGGTGTGTTAACTGCATCAGGCATAACATTTAAAAACAAGCAAATAGTCATTCAAACTGGTATTGTGCAGGTCTAAAGTACACTAGTTATTGTTAAAAAAATGAAAAGGCATGTTAAATGCAACATCCTTAACAACAACCAAATATCGTAATTCATACTGGTATTGTTGAAACTGTTATTGATGAAAATGAACTGCACGGCAAATAGTTGCACATATAGAGCATCACATTGTGAAGAACTGAAATAAACAAGGCATAAGGCCATCTCCAGCCGATCCTTTAAAAGTTAACGGACTAAAACCCTTAGTGGATATATATATACTCCAGCAATTTTTGGCCGTTTCTAGTCGATCCCCTAAACTTAACATTGTAAACTTCAATTTGATCAAGTTCAAAGTTGGTTCAACCAAAAGTAGCATGCATTCAAACATAAACATAGATAGTTTTGCATAACCGAACATAAAACATAAATTTAAACTAAACTAAACTACTTTCAGTCGAAGTGGAGGTCGAGCCAATCCTTCCTCGTCAGGTACGGTGTGCCGCGAGTCGGGTCCGGGCCGGTGCCGTCGTCAGGGTCATTGGGGAAGACACTCCTCCACTCGTCGACATCGATCTCCTCATCCTCGCCGCCCACCTTGATGCCCTCCGCGCCGCCATCCTTGCCACCTTCGACCTCGTCATCGGAGGAGAGCATGATAACCTCGCCGCCCTCCGCGCCAGCAAAGATCACCCGCTCTGCCTCCATGAGCTCCGGGTGCTGCCTGCGGAGCTCTTGCATGTAAGCCTCGTCGGCGGCCTCGGCCTCGAGGCGCTCCCATGCTTCACGGTCCTCCCCCGCCATAGCTGAGCTCACCACCCCTAGCTCCAATGGAACGAGGTCGACCGGACATGTGCCGAAGGGGAAATTGAGCCTAGCCGCCGCGCCGTGGTAGCGGACCTGCCAGCGGTCGTACTCCATGGCCGCGAGCTCGGCCGTGTGGAAGCTACTGAGCCACCGGCGGGTGTGGGTCTCCCGATCCGTAATCTCGGTGACCCACGTCCCCCACCGCCGCTACCGGACCCCGAGGTAGGACCTCGTCGGTGGCTGGGCCCGAGGGAGGACGGGGAAGTCCTTGAATTGGCGTAGGGGTGCGGCGGCGGGCGGATCAGGCGACCGGTGATGGCGGATCGATAAAGAGCCCCCGGAGGACGACAGGGACATCTAGTGCCACCCCTAGTTGGTTTTGGAGTATTGACGACAAACGTGGTTGAGGGACTAATGTGTTTGTGAGAATTGCAGGAGAACACAGGTAGTAGCCCCTCATTGATCCGGTTTACCTACCAGAGATGACCCCTAAAAATGTATGAAGACATTGAAGAAAATGGTGGTTCGTGAAGACATTCACGTTGAAGATAATGACGTGTGAAGACATTCACTTGAAGACTATGGAGTGCGAAGACATAGTTTCTTTCGTAGTTTCCTTTTCTTCTTTATTGTGTCATAGGAACCACTGAACTGTTAAGTGGGGTCGAAGTGAACAAGGTCGGAAGACTGATGTGATGCTCAACCCAAATCCTATGTCTTCGAGTGAAGACAATGAGAGCAAATTTTATCTAGAGTTGGATGAGTCAGCTTTGCTTGTAGCCCAAGCCAAGCTGCCGCGTGTGTTTGAAATCCGACCGTTGGACACATGTCGGTTCCTTAGTGACCCAGGGTCATTTCGGACATATCATGTCGGGTTGCCTGCTGGCTATAAATAGCCCACCCCCTCCACCATAAATTGGTGGCTGCTCAGAGTTAGTACACGACTTTTGTCGTTTAAGAGCAACCCACCTCCAAAGCCTTTGAGAGAGAGAATCCTTGCGAGGACAAAACCCAAAACACCCAAAGCCAAAGAGTGTTTGGCATCACTGAAGTCTTTCTGTCCGCGTGATCTGAAGACTTATTACACTTGAGGACTGTGTATCCTCTAGCCGGTTAGGCGTCACGTTCTGAGGATCCAAGAGTCATTGTGGATCACCGGTGAACGGAGTCTGTGATGGTTCGGAAGTCTACCTTGAAGACTTACCTGAGTGATTGGGCGGGGACTAAGTGTCCTTAGCTCAAGGGGAATAAGGTGAAGACGTGGTCTTCTGAGTTTAATCTCAGCCTCCCTAACCAGACGTACAGTTGTCACAGCAATTGGAACTGGTCTACCAAATCCTTGTCTTCGTCAAGCTACTGGTTCTATCACTTCCCCTTACTTACTGTTTAGCTTCGTGAAGTCATTGCTTGGTTGCCCTATTTGGCTTCACTGTGTGAAGGCAATCTTTCTGATTGCATAATTGGCTTCATACTATCTTCCTATTACGATCTATTCTACCTAGCTGCTATTTGTCTTCGTGCTTTCATTATATTGCTTACTTGTCTATGGCCTGTCTAGTGTAGTTTATCTTCCGCTGCATATCATATAGGATCATTTTAGTCGTTTGTCTTTGAAGACTTTCACAAAAATCGCCTATTCACCCCCCTCTAGTCAATAACTAGCACTTTCAATTGGTATCAGAGCAAGGTGCTCCCTTGTTCTGTGTGATTCAGTTTAACCGCCTGGAGTTTTAGCTATGTCGACTGCAGGGATAATCAAAGTCTCCGCTGCGTGCCCTGTCTTCGATGGCACTGATTACCACTACTAGAAGAATATGATGCACATGCATCTTGAAGCCATTGACATCGACCTCTGGTATGTCGTCAGGACTGGTGTTCCCAAAGTCGGTGAAGGTGTCACCGCTGCTGATGTCAAGAGATTTGCACAACTGGACTCAACCGCCAAGAACATCATATGTGGTCATCTGACCAAAGGGCAGTATGGCCGTGTGAGTGCTCTGGAAACTGCAAAGCTAGTCTGGGACTGGCTGTCCAAGGTCAACGAAGGCGTCTCAACACAGAGAGACTCAAGGATTGATGTGCTATGCAATCTCTTCAACCGCTTCAAGAGGAATGACAATGAGAATGTCCAGCTCACTTTCGACCGCCTCACTGATATCACAAATGAGCTTCACACACTTGGCGCCACTGAAATCACCAAGCATGAAATAGTGAAGAAGCTATTGAGATCACTTGACAGCTCATTTGACACCTTGGCCCTGATGATTCAAGAACGCCCTGACTTCAAAGATCTCGATCCGTCTGACATATTTGAGAGGCTCAACAGACATGAGTTCTAGCTATCTGAGAAGAGAGATATCTATGGCCCCAATTATGGCCGATCCTGTGCTTTGAAGGCAAAAGCTATTTCCTCATCTGAAGAAGAATCTGACTGCAGTTCTGATGATCCTGAAGACATTGGCAAAGAGCTAGCAATGCTCGTGAGAAAGTTCCAAAAGTTCTCCAAGAAAAATCGCTTCGAAAAGTCTTCACGATCCAGCTCCAAGAACGATGAGGCTTCCACTCGTGACCACAAGAAGAGAACATGCCACAAATGCAAGAAGCCAGGTCACTACATATCTGAATGTCCTCAATGGGACAAGGAAGCCAAGAAAAAGAAGAAGAGCAAAGAATATGACTCCGACGACAAGACGAAGAAGAAATCTTCAAAGTCTTCCTCACACAAGAAGAGCTCATCTAGCAAGGCTCGTGCATTCATTGGCAAGGAGATGGATTCAGAGGAGGAGTCTGCTTTTGAGGAGGCGGAAGTGGAGTCTGAGGAGGACTCTGACTCAGGCGTGGCAAGCCTGGCTCTGGCTTCAGCATTCGTCGCCAAGTCCATCTTCAACCCTGAAGACAATGGTCACGACGTCGACACCGAAGTCAATGATGACGACGACTCTACTCCCACCTACTGCTTCATGGCAAGAGGTGCTAAGGTAAACTCACGCGATGCTTACTTTCAGACCTCCAGTGAAGATGACTCTGAATGTGAATCCAAACCCAGCTATAAGACTCTTGCTAAAATTGCAACTGAACAACAAACAGCCATGGAAAAGATTCAAAAATTGCTAGACAAAAGCAATGACCTATTGGACGAGGAAATGAATCAAACCCAGTCCTTAATCGAAGACATAAAAAACCTTCGCGTTAAGTATGAGGAACTTGAAAGTCATCATGAAACCCTCTCAGCTACTCATGAGAAGCTTTCCTATGATTATCTTCAAAGGAAGCAAGATCTAGAGAAAGTGAGAGCGTCTCATGAAGATCTTCAAAAGGAAAATGATTCGTTACTCGCTCAACAGATCAGTTCCGCTCAGGATGATTTTGTGCCACCTTGCTTAAAATGCCTTGAGCGTGGCAATGTTGTTTCCATTGCTGGATGTTCTACTGCTTCTGAAGTTACAATATCTTCACCTGCTGATGTGGTAACTAATCCTTCTTCTGAGGACGCCACTACTATTGCTGATGAGAATGCAAGGTTGAAGACATTGCTTGAAACAGGCATGTATAAAAGCCTCAAAGGGCATCAGACACTCTGCAATGTCCTCAAGAAATAGATTCTGAACCAAAACCCTAGGAAAGAGGGTGTTGGTTTCGAGAGGAAAATGAATGCTGATGGTTCTTACTGGAAGCCTGAGCAGTACCCCAAAACCACATGGGTTGCTGCAAAGGGTCCTTCAGTAGATCCATCCACTTTGTCTGGCTTCACTTGTGCTAACCCTATTGTCATTGATGAGTCATTTGACTCAAACTACAAATTGTTCAAGAATCAGAACGGTGAAGTGTTTGCCAGGTTTATTGGAACTAACAGCAGGAATGGGTCTCCTATGAAGAAGATCTGGGTTCCCAAAGGTTGTCTTGAGAATCTTCCCGTGAATGTCATCATGACACCACCAGGGAAGAAGACAAGCACCAGATCAAAGGCTTCATATGGCCCAAAGGCTTCATACAGACAGAGGACCTCTCAAGATCACCCTAACGCCAATGTTTTGCAGGGAAGCCAACATCAGACTCATGAATATGAGCGTGTTTCTTCAAACCGCTATGTTCACAAGTCAAAGAACTTTTTTGCATATTCTTATGAGTACTATTCTCCTCCTGCAAAACTATTTGCTAGGGCTCCAAAGCCAAAGTTCTCAGATGCTGCACTTAGACTCATTGCTTCTAAGCCACCCCTTAAAATGTGGGTGGTTAAGAAGAATTAACTTCTCTTGCAGGGAAAGGTTTGCAGCCGGAAATCATTGACTTCTGAAGGCAATGCTGGGGACCTAAAACATCTTGTGGGACGCAAGTTAAAATGTCAAAATGGTCTTATCATTTATTTCGTCCCTAGATTTCTTGATGATCATCCCATCTTACCATCCAAGAATCTTAACTTTGATAGTATGCTTGTTCGTCAAATGTTTATGCTTCACAATTCTTTTGGTGAAGCCTATCCCGCTAACTGCACTGTAGGGTACGACTCCGAAATCTACTGAATGGATTATGGACAGTGCACTAACCATATGACTGGTGGTCGAAGTCTTCTCATGGATTCAACTCTCCGACCGTCTACTAAAAGTCATATCACATTTGCTGACACTGGTAAAAGCAAGGTATTGGGCCTAGGTAGAGTTGCTATCTCAAAGGATCAACACATGGATAAAGTGATGCTTGTTGAATCCCTTGGATACAACTTAATGTCTGTCCCAATGCTTTGTGACCTTGACATGATTGTGATATTTGGAAAATATTGTTGCCTTGTGCTTATGGCTTCTGACAAATCTCTAGTCTTCGAAGGTTATCGAAGAGGTGAACTGTATATGGTAGATTTCTCCGCAGGACCACAGCTTACCATATGTCTTCTAGCAAAAGCTTCAGAATGCTGGCTTTGGCATCGAAGGCTAGGACATGCGGGCATGAGGAACTTGCACACTCATGTGAAGAAGAAGCATATCATTGGCATCAAGGGCGTCAAGTTCAAGAAGGATCATCTATGTGGTGCTTGTGAAGCCGGGAAGATGACTAGGGCAAAACACCGCTCGATGACAATCATGACGACTTCACGTCCCTTCGAGCTGCTTCACATGGACCTATTTGGCCCTACTCACTACTCAACCCTTACTACCACTGCACATCTTTATGGCTTCATTATTGTTGATGATTATTCTAGATATACCTGGGTGCACATAATTATCTACAAGACTGAAGTGCAGGATGTCTTCAGACGCTTCGCCAACCATGCCATGACCAACTACGGCATCAAGATCAAGCACATCAGGAGTGACAGTGGCACATAATTCAAGAACACTGGCCTCGACACTTATCTTCATACATTGGGTGTCGGTGCAACAAACCCCAAGTGTGTTGCCCAGACTGTACACAGGCTCGAGAACAAGGTTGCAGCATCCAAGACAAGACCAAGCAGAAGAGATCAGCTCTTTGAGAAATCAAAGGGCGGATCAAGAAGATCAAGACCAACCAAAGGAGCAAGATACCACGAAGGAAAAACCTCCCTTGCTGGGCAGGTGAGCCTGGCGGGGACGAGGTTGCCCCGAAGACAAGTCTTGCCCCGGCAGCCTTGTCTCAAGATTGCCCTGGCAGGCTTACCGGGGGCACCGAGGGAGGATTACCCCGCCAAGGATCCATCGCTCCACCTCACAGCAACGCAAGTCATCGATCGGTGCGGTGTCGAGCCCCCAAGTGGCTAAATGGCCGCTATTTGGCACGTGGCGGCCACTTCCAGAGGAAATCACCTCCAAATGACACCCGTCCTGGGACGTGTCACGCAGGGAGGTGAAAAGGTGGTCGAACGGCACAGCAAGGCTTGACGGGCTATGCTACGATGTGACACTAAGCAGCGCATTTAATGTGCTCTGTCCTGTTTGCAGAGTTAGATATGATAGCACTGTTTGCTATCTAATCAGTACGCAATGACTGATTTGCCATTGTGGTGACCCCTTGATATATAAAAGGAGGGCCATGGCAATCTTAGAAAGGATTCGGACCCTTGTACTCTCATACGCGCGTAGTTGCTCTCGCCCCGAGGCGACCCTGCTGGGCTAGAGCGCTGTGTCTCCACCTCGATCCTCTCATCAATCCACCAAAGCAGGAGTAGGATTTTATGCCACGCGGCGGCCCGAACCTGGGTAAAAACTGCCCGTGTGATCGCTGTCGTACTGCTCCGCGCCCTCCGCTCTTTGTGCAATGCGTCCTTCCCCACTGCCGAACCACAAGGGGTCGATGGCCCCATAGGTGGCTGTGTTTTCCCATGACATCTTTGGCGTGCCAGGTAGGGGGAAGCGCACCCGAGAGCGTACGCAGCGCTTCATCTTCATCATCATTCTCTTCATCGATGGCTTCATCATCCATGGCGCCCAAGAAGAAACCCGGTGCCGCAGCTCACCCGTCCACCTCGAAGGCCCCTTCGCACGCGGCCGCCGACGCTGTGGGGGCTACGAGGGCGCACGGGGACGTGGACGCTACGGGGGACATGGCCGGCGCAGGCGGCGTCATCACCACCTCCCCTATGGCTGAAACGGGAGCAGGAGGCACCAGAGAAGGACAGCGCCAACAACTTCCCAGCGGCCACGCTCCACAAGGTGCGGGTGGAGAGATCATCCTGTCTGCGCCTCTCCGCCCCACCGAAGGACGCAGCCACAGCGGTGGCGCTCGCCCTGGGGCGAACCGCAACCCTTCGGCCGCCCCCACTGTGGGTGTGGCCGCAGGGCACGCGCCACCCCCAGAACGGGCTGGCCAAGCCGATGCGCCGAACGGAGCCGCCGATCCCCAAGCACAACCATCTCGTCACCATGCCACCCTGGCGACTGGCTCACGGCGACGAGAGCACGGCGCTGCCACTACCGGCACCGTCAGAAGCCAGGCGACGTTACGGTCTACATCGTCATCCATGCCGAGCACTGCTTCAAAGACCATGGCGCGGGCCCAACTCCTGTTGAGATTTCCGCCGGCGGCCGATCAGATGGATGAGTGGAGAGCCACCATTCAGAGCCATATTGGTTTCGCCGAGGTGGGAGGATCACAGCGAGTGGGCCCGCACAGCCTCCGCAGGCGGCGACAACAGCCCAAGCCGCTGGCCGTACCGAAGGGGCCACGCCAACGGTGCAATCCCCTCCGCGGCAGCAAGCGCAGGGGCCGCAACCAGAGCCACGCGACCAAGAACCCGATGACGTATCTATGGCTTCGTCCGATCCTCGAGCACGACGAGACCAGCGATGAGTCCTGGAAGACAAGCAGAGGGAAGACGCGCGCGCCACCATCGAACGATGCCGCGAAACCCAACGCCAGTCTGATAGGCTCAATGGCCCCGACGTCGACGAGCCCACGCCCGGTGAAGGTGCGTACCTACCTTTCGAGGTTGGGTGCCCCGCATTCACTCGTGAGCTGCGGCAAGTCCGTTGGCCATCTGCTCGCACGTTCAAGCCAGAAATACCAGAGAAGTACGATGGAAGATTGAACCCGGCAGAGTTCTTGAGCATCTACATCATCGCTGTTCAAGCTACCGGGGGAAGAGACGAGAAGGTGTTCACCAACTACTTCCCTTTGGCACTCAAGCCAAATGTGAGGTCTTGGCTGATGCACTTGCTAGAGAATTCCATCTCGACCTGGGCTGACCTGTGCCATGAGTTTGTTGGCGCCTTCACGGGTGGCCATCAAGAACCAGGGCGGCCCAGCGATTGCAGCTCCTTCCGCAGAAAGAAGGAGAGAGTATGCGGAAGTACATGCAGAGGTTTAGCCGGGTGCACAGGAATATTCCAGACATCCACCCGGCAGCTGTGATAGCCGCGTTCCAGTCCAACGTGCGCAACCACCGAATAAGTTCTAAAATGAATGTTCGGTTGCCCAAGACTGTGAATGAGTTATACACTCTGGTGGATAAGTGTGCCCGAGTAGAAGAGGGGAGACGACTCCCCGGTGAAGAAGATGGCATCGACATCAACTCAGAGGACGATGACGACGCCACCAACCAAAAGAAGAAGAACAAGAAGCGCAAGGATAAAGCGGCGATGACCGTTGAAGGATCGAGTGCACCTAGTACCGGCAAGAAGGCCAAGACCAAGGTTCCCGGCAAGGAAGCTGCCGCGTGCACTGATTGCTGGGAAGCCATGGCTGTCGAGAAGGCTGGGAAGAGTGATGGGCCGTACTGCAAGATCCATCGGACCAAGGGCCACGATCTTCAGGAGTGTCATCAGGTTGAGCAACTCGTCAAGAAGCAGAGGACTGAATACGAGAAGCGTGATAAGGAGAAATACCAAGATGGTGCTGGCAGGAAGGGCCGAGGCAGCAGAACAGGTCACCCCGGCAAGGCTCCTCAGTATCAGGGGAAACCCATCAAAGGCCATGAGAAGGAGGATTGCGAGGATGAGAGTGATGAAGGAGATGAAGAGGAAACCAGCGAGCAGGAGTTCCAGAAAGCCACTGACGCCCTATGCGTTGACGGGGGTGCATCCTTACACTCCTCTCACCACCAACTCAAAAGATGGGCGCGTGAGGTCAATGCCGTGGAGCTAGCGGCAGATTCTCGGAAGCCGCTCAAGTGGTCCTGCATGCCCATCATCTTTGATGATGAGGATCACCCTGACCGCACTACCATGGTAGGGTGTTTGCCGTTGTTGGTTTCACCAACGATCCGCAACCTCAAGGTCACAAAGATGTTGGTTGACGGTGGGGCCGAGTTGAATCTGATTTCTCCAAAGGTCATCAGCAAGCTCCAGATAGCAGATGAAGAGCTCAAGGTTACTGGTACGTTCCAAGGGATCAACCCCGGCAGGGGTCGTCCTAAGGGGAAGATCACACTGCTGGTAACATTCGGGGGGGAGTTAAACTACCGGACTGAGAAGATCGTGTTTGATGTGGTTGACCTCCCCCTGCCGTACAATGGAATCCTCGGTCGCCCTGCCCTGGCCAAATTCATGGCGGCATCCCACTATGCCTACAACACTTTGAAGATACCAGGGCCAATGGGTGTCATTTCCATTCCATCAGACAAGAAAGACGCAATCATATGCGTGGATAAGATGTACCGGGAAGCAGTCGCTGCAGAGGCCGCAGAAGGCACTGCTCCTGGCAAGGAAAGCAAGAAAAAGAAGAAAGCCAGCAAGGATGCCAGCAAGGAATCTGGGAAGCATACCTCTTCGGAGTGTGCTACGCCTGTTGATGACTTGCCGGAGAGTTCCAATAGCAAGAGGTCCAAGGCTGCTACACCCGCTGTGGAGAAGGTCCCGGTAGGGCTGGCTAGTGCTGACGGTACGTTTACCATCAGTGCCACCCTCGACGACAAATAGGAAAGCATGCTCGTTACCTTCCTGTGGGCGAATGTCTATGTGTTTGCTTGGCAACCATCTGACATCCCCGGTGTTCCCAGGGAGGTAATCGAGCACCACCTTGTTGTCTGCCCACATGCCCGACCCGTCAAGCAGAAGGTCCGGAAGCAAGCTTTGGAGTGGCAGCAGTTTATTGCCGAGGAGATCAAGAAACTTGAGGCAGCTGGTCTGGTCAGAAGAGTGTTGCATCCAACATGGTTAGCAAACCCAGTGGTAGTGCGCAAGGCGAATGGGAAATGGAGGCTTTGCATAGATTTCACAGATTTGAACAAAGCATGCCCGAAGGACCCGTTCGCCATGCTGCACATCGACCAGAATGTGGATTCCACCTCCGGGTGTGACCTGCTTTCCTTCCTGGATGCCTACTCTGGATACCACCAGATCTTCATGTCCAAGGAAGACGAAGAGAAGACCGCGTTCATAACCCCATGTGGCACGTACTATTTTGTACGAATGCCCTTCAGGTTGAAGAGCGATGGATGACTTTTGCAAGAGCAGTAAAGATTGGCTTTGAGTCCTAGCTGCACAAAAATATTGAAGCCTACATGGATGATATAGTGGTCAAAACCAAGGACAGAGTTACTCTTATTCAGGATTTGGAAGAGACCTTTGCAAATCTGCGCATAATCAAGTTGAAGCTGAACCCGGAGAAGTGTGTGTTTGGTGTTCCTTCCGGCAAGCTACTTGGCTTCTTCGTGTCCCATCAGGGAATAGAGGCCAACCCCGACAAGATCAAGGCTATCAAGCAGATACAAGCACCCAAGACAGTTAAAGACGTGAGGCGTTTGACTGGATGTGTTGCCGCGCTGAGCAGGTTCATTTCCAAGTCCGTCGAATGCGCCTTGCCTTTCTTCAAAATCTTGAAGAAGGCAGGACCCGTGGAATGGACCCCGGAGGCGGACGCTGTGCTACAAGATTTGAAGACCTACCTTTCCTCTGTTCCCACCTTAGTCGCTCCTAAACCACAAGAGCCGTTGCTGCTATATTTTGTAGCGACCAATCAAGTGGTTAGCGCAGCACTGGTGGCGCAGTGGGAGGTAGATGACGCAGCAGTCGCCACCGCCATCCCCTCTGGAGAGGAAAGTGAACCCTTCTCGGCAAGGTCAGATGCAGTTCAAGACAAAGAAGAGCAAGGCAGCGGAGACAGTTCCAAGATCACGGCAAGGAAGAAGGTGGTGCAGCGCCCAGTGTACTTCGTCAGCTCCCTGCTGCAGGGGGCTAGGTCAAGGTACTCTGGCATGCAAAAGTTGTTTTTTGGCCTCATCATGGCCTCAAGGAAACTGCGCCACTACTTCCAAGCCCACGAGATCACGGTTGTCACCCACTTCCCCTTGCAACGCATACTCCGAAACCCCGAGGCCACTGGCAGGATCGTGGAATGGGCTTTGGAGTTATCCAGCTTTGGTTTGAAGTTTGAAAGCACGTCAACTATTCAGAGTAGAGCACTGGCAGACTTCATTGCAGAGTGGACGCCGACCCCTGATGAAGAAGTACTGGAGACAGTCATCCCTGGCAAGGAAGCGCCCCAAGAATGGATTATGTATTTTGATGGTGCCTTCTCCCTACAAGGTGCAGGAGCTGGCGTGCTTCTCATTGCTCCCACTGGGGAGCACCTTAAGTACGCCGTTCAAATGCATTTCCCCCAGGAGAAGGCTACCAACAGTACTGTAGAGTATGAAGGGCTCCTTGCCGGGCTCAGAATTGCAACAGAACTGGGAATCAAGAAGCTGATTTTCCGCGGAGATTCACAACTGGTGGTGAGACAAGTGAACAAGGATTATCAAAGCCCATTGATGGAGGCATACGTCGAGGAAGTGAGAAAGTTGGAGGAGCGCTTTGACGGATTGCAAACAGAGCACATACCACGTACAGAAAACAGCATTGTTGATCAGTTGTCAAAGTGCGCTGCACAAAAACTCCCTGTGGAACCAGGGACTTTTGTTCTCCATCTAACTCAACCCTCCATATCCCCAGCAACAATGGCCAGCAAGAGGAGGAAATTGAACTCCGGCAAGCCTCCCCCGGCAGAGCTTCCCGAAGCCCCCGGCAGAGAGCTTGGCGGGAACAACTCCCCTTTGATCAATGAGCTACACCCTCCCGCCGAACTACCAGTCTTTGCGGTCGAGGCATGCGCTCCCATCGACGGGGAGGAGCTGCTAGTCCTGGTTGCCGAGCCCCAGGCTCCAACTTGGGTGCGGCACATTGTTCATTTCCTCCAAACAGGAGAACTTCCCGAAGAGCAAGAAGAAGCTGAAAGTGTAGCCCGGAGGGCCAGTATGTATCAGTTCGTTGACTACATGCTATACAGAAGAAGGCCCAACGGTGTGAAATTGAAGTGCATTTGCCGGGAAGAAGGAAAGGAACTGCTGGCAGAGATACACAAGGGTATGTGTGGCTCCCACATCGGATCAAGGGCCTTGGTTGGGAAAGCTTTCCGGCAAGGCTTCTACTGGCCCACAGTCCTCCAAGATGCAATTGAGCTAGTCACCAAGTGTTAAGCCTGCCAATTCCACTCCAAGAATATCCATCAGCCTGCTCAAGCTCTCCAAACAATCCGTTTGTCATGGCCATTTTCGGTCTGGGGGCTCGACATCTTGGGCCCCTTCCCTCGTGCTACCGGGGGCTTTGAATTCTTGTTCGTCGCAATTGACAAGTTTACAAAGTGGCCGGAAGTAGAGCTCGTGAGAAAGGTGACTGCGCAGTCAGCTATCAAGTTCTTGAAAGGATTGGTGTGCCGCTTCGGGGTACCTACCCGAATCATCACCGACAATGGCACCCAATTCACAAGCCGCGCCTTCATGCAATACGTTCATGCCCTCGGAAGCAAGGTCTCATTTGCCTCTGTGGCCCATCCCAGAAGCAATGGGCAAGCTAAGAGGGCGAACACTGAAGTGTTGTGAGGTCTTAAGACAAGAACTTTTGATCGGCTGCAGAAGTGCGGCAGGCGGTGAATCGACGAGCTGCCAATGGTTCTTTGGTCCCTCCGTACGACACCAAATCAAGCTACAGTGCAGACTCCCTTCTCCCTAGTCTATGGGGCAGAAGCAGTTATCCCCACGAAACTCATATTCGGGTCTCCACGAGTGCTTGCCTACGATGAAGTAGTGCAGGAACAACACCGGCGTGACGACGCTGTGCTACTTGAGGAGAACCGTCTCCGGGCTGCTACACGTGCTGCACGCTACCAGCAAGTCCTACGTCGCTATCACAGCTGCAGGGTTCATGCTCGGAGTTTTGAGGAAGGCGACCTTGTCCTTAGGCGTGTTCAGTCCGCCAAGGGTGCAAACAAGTTGACGCCGAAGTGGGAAGGCCCTTATCTAGTAGTACGAGTCACCAGACCTGGCGCAGTCCGTCTGGAGACCGGAGATGGCATTCAATTGCAAAACTCATGGAACATTGAGCATCTCCGTAAGTTCTACCCATAAGGCGTGGCTGTCGGGCCCTGCCCGGCAGCCACCCTTTTGTACAAGCTTTGCCGAAGTTGCATGTAACCCTTTGTACAAAGCCAGGCACAAACCCTGAGCAACAGAGAAATAAACGAAGCGCTGGGGGGCCCCCGAAACTTGCATGCATGCATAAGCATACCATGAGCATAGCATGATCATGTAGATGAGGTCGCATGTGGCATTGTTTTCATCTGCACTAAGTTGCAGGGTTCTTGCCGTGGACTTGATCCCGAAGAGAAGAAATGAAGACGAGCCTACGTGACGATCCCCGACAGACCAAACAGATAAGTTCCTTCTTATCCATACCTGTTTTGTAATTTGAAAACTTGTGCATATGAAAACCCCGCCACCTTCGAAACATAGGTGCTCCTACCCTTTGACTCGAATGCTACTTCGGTCACGGTGGTCGCAGTGGCCTTTGGCGGAAAAGGTTCGGCAGGGGGCTGGTCCCTTTCTACGGTTTTTTGCCCGGCAGGCGTAGCCCCGCGGCAACAAACTGAGGGCACCAACAGGATAGCCTGCTGGGAAACTTATTTACTTAAATGTATAGAGGCATTTCACCTCTGCATGGATATGGTACATTCACAAGTGCCCGGCAAAGCTTGTCTTTTTTCATTAATATGCTGATAAGCAAGTACAGATCTTACAGAACACAAACATGGATAAAGAAGTTTACATTATTTAGACTAAAGTTTGGCCGATGCCTGCACTTTTTAAACTGAAAAAAGATAAGTGCCCCGTAACCCCTTTCTTGTCCCTCTCCTCCTAGGCACTACGGTGAGAAGAGAAGAGGGCAAAAGGGGTGCCTGGGCAGAAGCCCAGCCTGACCCCGTCGGGCCCCATGACAGGGAGCCCGACAAGATCAGGAGGGCACGGGCAAAGATGATGGTGAAGAGAGCGGCGGAAGGGTCCCCCTGGCCACCGCCACCAGGGCCAGCAGAACGCGGCAGGGCGAACGAAGCTGCAACCCAAGAGGAAGCCTGCTGGGGTCTAGCTGGAAGGCTGCTGGAGGAGTCGAGGGCACCACCCCCACCCCTGCATCCAACTCCCCGGCAAATCGCCTTGCCGGGAAGGAGATGCAGGTGCAGATGATGGTGCCGCCGCCTGACAGTGATGGTGCGGCTGGTGTTCAACTAGAGTCGGAGCCGTCGTCCTCCCCGTCGTCGCTGTCGTCATCGTCGTCACTATCCTCCTCGTCGCTATCGCTCGAGGAGGAGCTTCCGTCATCGGTCGAGCTCTCCGCGCAGCACCCTAAGCGAGCACCCGAGCATCCGAAGACCTTGACGAAGAGTAGCTCGGCGTCCATAAATTTAAAATGGAGGACGTGCCCCTCCGACAAGCTGTGGGCGCGGGCAAAACTCTTCCAGCCGCGTCGGAAGAGCATGACATGAGGGGCGGGGAAATCCACATCCACCCGCATGCTGCCATTACAGCAACCCCTCATGTGCAGCTTCAGTGCGCGCGGTTGTTCAAGCTCCATCACCCTCGCAGATGGAGTAGGGAGGTGGAGGCGGCCGCGCGGGGGCTTATACAACCTGATGACGAACTCCCGCAGTTGATCTCTGACGTGGCCTTCCATTGGGGGATGAGTGGCCGACGGAGGTGCAATCAGAGCACCACCCCATCCTCCTCGACCCCGGGCACCACGGCGGCCGCGACCTCGCCCTCTCCCACCTCCTCTCGCGGCGGGCTCTGCCCCCGCGTTTTCAACAGGAGGAGGGAGGCGCTATCGAGTAGAAGCCCTCGTCGCCATCACCGGAGAACCGCCACGACCCCGGCCCCTCACCATGGTGGATGAGAACTGCTAAAGAGAAGGAAGGGGTGAGATGTGCGGAGAAGCACCCTGCCCTGCGTTCCTTTTTATAGGCGAATGGGGTAGGGGCTGGCTCCTCTCCCTGAAGGCAGCTGCCCTACTCCTCCAATCTGGCTTCCCCGCACCACCAACGGCTCGTGGAATCAAGGCCAACCCTCAGCACCAATCCATGGCGTCTGGGTTTCTGCCATGGCATGCATTTCCACGCCCTTCACGTCCACCACCAACCCTGCTCAACGCATTCAGTACACGTGGTGGAAGCGCTGCAAGTGGGAAAGATAATGGAATGGCAATTACCACCTCGTGAACGTGGGACGTGGGTAGTCCATGGATCATGGCTCATAATCTCCCCCACAACATCTTGCACCACGCGCGGGAAAACCGGAAACTGACTCAAGCTCAGATTAATGAAGAAGCAAAGAAGATCTCAAAGGGTGAGCTACCACAGCCTCCCCGCCTCTATACTGGACAGGGCCTACCCCGACGACGCTCGGCAGCTCGTTCGGGCCAGGCCCGGGGGCTCCTGTCGGTGCAACAAACCCCAGGTGTGTTGCCCAGACTGTACACAGGCTCGAGAACAAGGTTGCAGCATCCAAGAGAAGACCAAACAGAAGAAATCATCTCTTTGAGAAATCAAAGGGCGGATCAAGAAGATCAAGACCAACCAAAGGAGCAAGATACCACTAAGGAAAAACCTCCCTTGCCGGGTAGGCGAGCCTGGCGGGGACGAGGTTGCCCCGAATACAAGTCTCAAGATTGCCCTGGCAGGCTTGTCTCAAGATTGCCCCGGTAGGCTTGCCGAGGGCGCCGAGGGCGGATTACCCCGCCAAGGCTCCACCGCTCCACCTCACAGCAACGCAAGTCATCGATCGGTGCGGTGTCGAGCCCCCAAGTGGCTAAATGGCCGCTATTTGGCACGTGGCGGCCACTTCCAGAGGAAATCACCTCCAAATGACACTCGTCCTGGGACGTGTCATGCAGGCAGGCAAAAAGGTGGCCGAACGGCATGGCAAGGCTTGCCGGGCTACGCTACGATGTGACACTAAGCGGCGCATTTAATGCGCTCTGTCCTGTCTGCAGAGTTAGGTATGATAGCATTGTTTGCTATCTAATCAGTATGCAATGACTGATTTGCCATTGTGGTGACCCCTTGATCTATAAAAGGAGGGCCATGGCAACCTTAGAAAGGATTCGGACCCTTGTACACTCATATGCGCGTAGTTCCTCTCGCCCCAAGGCAACCCTGCCGGGCTAGAGCACTGCATCTCCACCTCAGTCCTCTCATCAATCCACCAAAGCAGGAGTAGGGTTTTACGCCTCGCGGCGGCCTGAACCTGGGTAAAAACTGCCCGTGTGATTGCTGTCGTGCTGCTCCGCGCCCTCCGCTCTTTGTGCAATGCATCCTTCCCCACTGCTGAACCACAAGGGGCCGATGGCCCCATTGGTGGTCGTGTTTTCCCACAACATTGGGCATCACTCATGAGCTCTCTGCTCCATACACACCTTAGCAGAATGGCGTCGTGGAGCGCAAGAACAGGACCCTTATTGAGATGGCTCGTACGATGCTTGATGAATACAAGACTCTAAGAAAGTTCTGGCCTGAAGCCATTGACACTGCATGCCATACCATCAACAAAGTTTATCTTCACAAATTCTTCAAGAAGGCATCTTATGAACTACTCACTGGTAAGAAGCCAAACGTAAGCTATTTCAAAGTCTTCGGTGCTAGGTGCTGGATCAAGGATCCACATCACACTTCCAAATTTGCACCGAAAGCACATGAAGGTTTTATGCTTGGTTATGGAAAGGATTCACACACCTACAGAGTCTTCAACCTCCTTCACTATAAAGTGGTTGAAACGGTAGATGTGCGGTTCGATGAGACTAACGGCTCGCAAAGTGAGCACCTGCCAAATGTGCTAGATGAAGCTTCTCCTAGTGAATCTATCAAGCTAATGGGTACTGGAGAAATCATACCCACTGAGGAACAGGCTGAAGAAGAAATCATCATTCCAGCTCCTACTCAACAAGAAGAAAAATACCTCAAAGATTGCCTGAAGAAGTTTGGAATGCAAGACTGCAAAGGGTACACGACGCCAATGCCAACACAAGGCCAATTGGGCCCCGACGACAATGGTAAAGAGTTCGATCAAAAGGTATACCGCTGCATGATTGGTTCTTTACTGTATTTATGTGCATCTAGGCCAGATATAATGCTTAGCGTTTGCATGTGTGCCCAATTCCAAGCGGCACCAAAGGAATCGCATCACCTCATTGTGAAGCGAATTCTTCGATATTTGGCTCACACCCCAACGCTAGGATTATGGTATCCAAAGGGCGCAGAGTTTGATCTAGTTGGATTCTCAGATGCTGATTATGCTGGTGACAAGGTTGATCGCAAGTCCACATCAGGCACATGTCACTTTCTTGGACGATCTCTTGTCTGTTGGTCTTCAAAGAAGCAGAACTGTGTATCACTCTCCACTGCTGAATCTGAATATATTGCTGCTTGATCTTGTTATGCTCAGCTTCTCTGGATGAAGCAAACTCTAAAGGACTATGGCAGCAACAAGAAGAAGGTGCCCCTCTACTACGACAATGAAAGCGCCATCAAGATTGCTCACAACCCAGTTCATCACTCGAAGACAAAGCACATTCAGATCCGTCATCACTTTCTCAGAGACCATGTGTTGAAGGAAGACATTGATATCATTCATGTCAACATTGAAGAGCAATTGGCAGATATCTTCACAAAGCCCTTGGATGAGAAAAGGTTTTGCAAGCTGCGGTGTGAGCTAAATATCTTAGAATCCTCAAATGTCCTGTGAATGGACACACATCCTAACGCTTATGCATATTGATGACTTAGGTGCGCAACACACAAAGTAACGTATGTCTTCAACTCATGAAGACATACACTCAGAGTGTGAATACATTAAAGAGGAATTTGACTTCGGAGCGCCACGATAATTGTGCGCCGTGTCTGGGTCTAATACTTCCTATATGGTGGGTAACACCACCACCAATCTTTCTTGAATTTTTTTTGTTTGGCGTCATGTTGCATTATCTTCAAAGTTGGTTTGTCTTCAACATTGCCTTGTCTTCATGATTTATATTCGCAATGTTTGATTTGGTCTTCTCAGATATATATATGTATATATGTGTTCTGTCCTGTACAGCATTCACTTATAGCTATGTCTTCAAGTTGCCATTTTCTGCGCTAAGTGAATGTGATCGGACCCTAACCCCTTCCGTGCTTATCCCTCTAACTCTATCTGTCTCTTCATATGCATTCTATTGACACGTGTCGATTGTCTTCACTGCATCCTTGTCAGCTGAAGATATAAAGACAAAACATTTAAACTGCTTTTACTATCTCTATCATTTTTGCCTGAATACCGGAGAAGCCGGAACGACCACCCGACAATCTAGGCGCACGTGGGGTCATGGCACAACCTTCAAGCTGTTGCATGCTTGCCACGTGTCCTTCAGATGTGAACCGCCAGGGGCACCTGAGTAATTACACTGCGCCGTCCCTCTTCCTTATAAATACTCAACCCCTGCGGTCATTATTTCTTCTCCCCTTGCCGTCTCGCTCAAACCCTAGCGTCACCGCTAGCATCAATCGTCGCCGGAGGTGAAGCGCTTCGCTGTCACGGCTTCTCCGACATCGTCTTCACGCCGGCCACGGACATCTTCTCCCCCGCCGCCGTCGTAGGTGTCTTCCGCCGCCAAGTTAGGGCGCAGGAGATTGGACTGCTCGGCCTCCATCCTTCTCGTCTAGCAGTTCTTCATGCAGTAAATAAGAACTCACTTTTTACCGTTTATTTGATCCATTGAAGTATCCATATCCTCCAAAAGATGTTTTTACACTTCCAAATCTGGATCCTGTCTATTGTGAATCTCATAATCTGCAAAGAACTTTCACTTATGAATGCTTCACATCTAGTTTGATTCCTCACTTGTGCTTATTTTTGGATTCGTACAAATCTGGAACCAACTTACATCTATAAGTGAATGTCTTCGCGCTATGAGGTCATTGTCTTCAAACTGATTTATCTTCAAAATCTTCTGAGAATGCATATGACCTCTTCCCCTTCCCTCGCATCTCTAATGCTGTCACAGGTACATGTCTGTGGGAGAGTCCCTTGGTTCTCATAGTCTGCATTCATTTGTAGAGTTTTTATAGCATCATATTGAATCACCTGTAGCCAGTTCTTGTTTGACAAGTAGACTGAAGCCAAACACTGTTGTGAAGCCATTCAGTCTGAAGCCAATGGCTAGTGGGAAATCCGCTAAGAAGGGAGGCCGCCAGCACCGTGACAACACTGCCAGAGACCTGCCTCCAGATCTCTATGAAATGTACAAGTATGATCCAGAAGAGACCTATGGTGAGCACAAGTCCAGAGTCCAATGGATTCGAAGATATTGGGCAGAAGAATGGTTTCTGTATCATTATGTGACTTCTGAGTATGCGGACAAGAATGTTGTGAGACCACCATGGGCCGATATCATTTACAAGAAGCTTCAACCCAAGACCAAGGCTGAAGCTATTGCCAAAGGCTTCTTTCCTTGCATGGTCAGAGGCCCAATGCCTGAGAATGCCGACCCATCAAGTCTTAGATGGTGTCAAGAAGATGATCTCTTTGAAGAGAATTAAAAGTACGCCAAGACCTCAGCTGTCCAGAACAAGAAGGACTTCGGGATTGACTTCAACCCGGGTCCAGCTCGACCAAGGCCCAATGGCAGCCGTGAAGCTGAACAGAATCTCATTGGTCCTTTCAACAGCCTTGATGGGCTTCTCACACATATCACTGAGCAAAGGGCCAGTGTTGAAGAAGTTGCTGAGGAAGAGGAACATGCTGAAGTTCCAGAACCCCCGAAGCCTGTGAAGAAGGCTAAAGCTTCAAAATCTTCTGCTGCACCAAAAGCTTCACGTGTGAAGCCACTGAAATCTGCACCGCCTGAATCCAGTGTGCAGTCTGACAACTTATCTCACACCTCCAAGTAGCCCAAGAAGATCTCAGGGCAAACTCTTACACCGGCAAGCATTCTTCGCAATGATGAAGATATTATCGATCTATCTAGCGATGAGGATATTGATGATGATGCCCTTGAGATGCTGATCAAGAGCAAATAGGAAGCGGAATCTTCAATGATCTACCTCTGTTTGACGCTGACATTCTCAACAACTTCATTGATGAATGGTTTGAAGATACCTCTCTTATCATCGATGATTTGCAGCTTCCGATTGGCATGAGCGTGACATTTCAGGGCTATATTGCCAAAGAGCTTGCAATCGCTCAAAAGGTCATTGAGCAGAAAAATAAGATTGACCATGACAAGGCCCTCTTCAAGCAGCACATGGCCAAGCTCAGTGTCACTGAAGTGCAAAATTTCAAGCAGATGATGACTGATCTCAAGGTTGAATTTGTCAAGCGCCGTGGTGAAGCCAAAGGCTCCAGAGAGCGTCTCAAGCACTATGCTGAAAAGTGCGTACAGGCTCATAATGAAGCCTTGAAGAGGAAAGCACTTGGGCGTCCTGGCATTGACCCCAAGCTGGCTGCCAAGAAGAAGAAGCCAACTGTAACTAAAGCCGAAGCTCCAAGGCAGGAAAGACCAAGCATTGTCTTCCCTGCCAGCATGACTGGCTCGAAGCCAAAGGTCCCATCAGCTGCTTCTGAAAAGAAGACAAAGCAGGCTAAGGCTGAGGCCAAGAAGCGAAAGCATCATGAAGCCTGTGATGCTGCTCCCTCCAAGAAGAAGCTGAAGACTAAGCCTTCAAAGTCTTCAAGAAAGGACCAAACTGCACCACCAGAGCCGCTGTTTGTTGAACCCATCTCTGTTGCCTTGCCTGCCTCCTCCAACCGTGAGTGCTGCCTAGTAGTCCATGAGCCTGCTACCACAGAGGCTCATGAGTCTAAAGATATTCCAGTTGCCGACACCATCGCAGCTGAAGACATTGGTTGTGAAGACAATGTAGTTGATGATGAAGTCCTTCCTCAGTTTCCCCAGATCATGCCCAAGTCGGTATCATCGCCTGCTCCCATGAGCAGTGAACAGATTAGCATTGGTGGTCCCACGACGCCAATCACACAAGATGATTTCTGGGAAGAGCACCACCCCAACACTTCGCTCCATGAGGTCATTCCTCGCACTCCACCAGCTCAAGTCACTACTCCTGTGATTGAGACTCCACAAGACACCCCTGAAGACATGGAGAAGACCACTCCCTCACCGCAGGCATCGCCCTCTTTCCGAAGGCTTCGTCGAGGCCCAAGGCCAACGGTCTCCATGTCGAGCACTCCTGAAGAGGATGTGCAAGCCACAAGCTCAGTTGCATGTCAAGTGTTACCTAAAGCCATCCCTACAGAAACTTCTCAAGAATCTGAAGCCAAAGAGGCTGAAGATATTCTGGCTGCATCAGCCGAGGACAAAGATGAAGAACAAGCTGATATTCCCCCTATCGTTGAAACAAGAGAGAATGAAGATGTGATTGTGCCTGACCCACTAGTTCTTGAAGCCACTGCTAATGAGGCTATTGATGCCTCTGCTACTGAAGTCAATGACGTAATCATGGCCAAAGACAATACGCAGCCCGAAGCCACTCTTCAGACTGAAGCCCTAGATGCCACTGAAAACATTCAGCCATCCACCTCGGATGTTGCTGCTGCTCCTCCTGTACCCCACACAATGGCAAGGGCCTTCAATCGCGAAGGTGAGCTCATAAGTGTCAGATGGCCCATAATGACACCACCTGTTGCTCCTGGTCCTTAGTATGACTACCATGTGGAGCAAAGGCCTTAGACGCAGAAGCCAAAGCCAAGGCTGCCAAGGCTTCCTAGTGTTGTTACCACTCAAGGCTCATTCAGTGTGCTTAGATTCAGAGAGCACAACACATTCTTTGACAAGGCCAAGCATCCATACAAGAAGCCAAAGATCTCCTCTGACAGGTTTTGGAGCCACCAGCAATGAAGCTATTACTCATGCATCTTGTACAACCAGGACAGGATCTTCCCCCACAAGCACCTGTGCTGCGATGCCATTGCTGGACTCCCCTGCCTTGAGGAAGCTCTTGACTGCTTTTGAGAAGTTGGCTTGCTCCCATTTGTCGTCGACAAGGAGCACTGGAATGAAGAACTCTTGCTGCAATTCTATGTCACTCTACATATATCAGGCTACAACAGGGATCCGAAGACATGGGTCCTTGAGTGGATGTCAGGCGATGTACATCATGAAGACAAAGCTGACGACATCATCGAGCTAACTTCCCTGCCCACTCCTGGCGATCTCTATGAGCTAGGTTGTCAGTGTTATGAGCAAGAATTGCAGAGCATCTTTCAGAAGCCTGAGCCCAACATGAGCCAGATGCTCAGTATGATGAAGCCTTTGCCTGTTGATGCTGAATACCCCAAGGAATTTCTTGTCAATGGCCTCAAGGACCTGCCCCGCACTATCTATCATATACAGAGGCATACTCTATGGCGAATCAAAGGGCATTCTCCTCATGCCAAGATTGAAGGCACTATGAAGACATTGGTCTTTTACATCATCAATGGCATCAGGTTCAATACTCAAGATTTCTTTATCCGTCAGTTGGCACCTTCAGGGATTGATTTGTTTGGCCTCAAGTTCTATGCCCCATGGGTCATGCGGCTGATCAAGCTTCACTCTACCATCAATTATCAAGCTTCAGCTCGCAACCATGTTGTCTTTCTGCCTGAAGTGGATATGTCCCATGAAGCCATTTATCCTGTGCCTGCCAAGGAACCTGTTCGTGAAGACAACGCTGCCTTCCAAAGCTTCACACAACCACTTGAAGGAGTTCATGTGCCTAATCCACCTGTTGTTGCTGGTCCTCTTGCTGGTCAGCTCAGACTGCCGCATCATGCCAACACTGATGCAACAGCCAGCACAGTAGCTCAAAGGCCTCAGAAGCGTGCTCGTGTGCTGAATGACAGAGAGCTTCTTGTTTCACTTCATCAGAAGCAGGATGGGCATCATGACTGGATGAAGCGCCAGATGCAGAGTCTTCTTGTTGATGTCAATCGCATCCGCAATCTAGCCACCAAGAACTCCTTTGTTGCTCATGAAGCCTGTTGGCGTGCCTGGAAGAGCCTCACAATGCTCTGTTCTGAAGACGATCTTCAAGCAGATGGCTTCACTGAACGCTTCAAGTTTGACTCCAGGCCTCCTCAATCTACAAGCTGGCATCCAACACCTTCTATTGAAGATTCTGAATACTCATCTTCGGCTCCAACTATGGTTGCTCGAATCATCAAGGAGGAGGACGACGCCACTTCACCAGCAATGGCTTCACTGCATAAGGATTCTGCCTCAGGCCCGTCTACACCGCCCAACTCCACCGTCGACCCTGCTGCCCCAACATCTTCACCAACACCGCATGGGAACGCATAGGCACTCTATGTCTTCCAACCTTTTTGGTCATTCCTGACAAAAGGGGGAGAAGCATATGAGTTGATAGTCTTCAAGCGGGTCTATATGGGTCGGGTGCTTATTTTTGCTAAGTTCTTACAACTCTCGTTCTTGAACTGTTGGTTTTGAGTTGTAACACTTAAACCTTGATGGTCGTCTGCTACTTTTTGCTACTACCGTTTGTTGCGATGATAAATTCTGCATGAAGTCATTCTGCAGATGCCCATTTCTCATTGTGCATATCATTATCTTCATTACATTTGTGTATGCATGATGAATTGTCTTCATGAGTTAAAGAAGATCTCCACAAAGCAGAACCTGCCATGTGCATTTGCATTCAAAGGCAAATTACTTATATGCACATCTTCAGGGGGAGCCTTTTCAAATTATGAAGCCAATGACCATGTTCTTTAACTTACACATAATTTTATGCCCATTGAAAACTTCAACCAGTTTGTCATCAATCACCAAAAAGGGGGAGATTGTAAGTGCATCTAGTGCCACCCCTAGTTGGTTTTGGAGTATTGACGATAAACGTGGTTGAGGGACTAATGTGTTTGTGAGAATTGCAGGAGAACACAGGTAGTAGCCCCTCATTGATTTGGTTTACCTACCCTAGATGACCCCTAAAAATGTATGAAGACATTGAAGACAATGGTGGTTCGTGAAGACATTCACGTGTGAAGACATTCACTTGAAGACTATGGAGTGCGAAGACATAGTTTCTTTCGTAGTTTCCTTTTCTTCTTTATTGTGTCATAGGAACCACCGAACTGTTAAGTGGCATCCAAGTGAACAAAGTCGGAAGACTGATGTGATGCTCAACCCAAATCCTATGTCTTCGAGTGAAGACAATGAGAGCAAATCTTATACAGAGTTGGATGAGTCAGTTTTGCTTGTAGCCCAAGCCAAGCTGCCGCGTGTGTTTGAAATCCGACCGTTGGACACGTGCCGGTTCCTTAGTGGCCCAGGGTCATTTCAGACATATCATGTCGGGTTGCCTGCTGGCTATAAATAGCCCACCCCCTCCACCATAAATTGGTGGCTGCTCAGAGTTAGTACACGGCTTTTGTCGTTTGAGAGCAACCCACCTCCAAAGCCTTTGAGAGAGAGAATCCTTGCGAGGACAAAACCCAAAACACCCAGAGCCAAAGAGTGCTGGGCATCACTGAAGTCTTTCTGTCCGCATGATCTGAAGACTTATTACACTTGAGGACTGTGTATCCTCCAGCCGGTTAGGCGTCACATTCTGTGGATCCAAGAGTCATTGTGGATCGCCGGTGAACGGAGTCTGTGAAGGTTTGGAAGTCTACCTTGAAGACTTACCTAAGTGATTGGGCGGGGACTAAGTTTCCTTAGCTCAAGGGGAATAAGGTGAAGACGTGGTCTTCTGAGTTCAATCTCAGCCTCCCTAACCAGACGTACAGTTGTCACAGCAACTAGAACTGGTCTACCAAATCCTTGTGTTCATCAAGCTATTGGTTCTGTCACTTCCCCTTACTTACTATTTAGCTTCGTGAAGTCATTGCTTGGTTGCCCTGTTTGGCTTCACTGTGTGAAGACAATCTTTCTGATTGCATAATTGGCTTCATACTGTCTTCCTATTACGATCTATTCTACCTAGCTGCTATTTGTCTTCGTGCTTTCATTATATTGCTTACTTGTCTATGACCTGTCTAGTGTAGTTTATCTTCCGCTGCATATCATATAGGATCATTTTAGTCATTTGTCTTCGAAGACTTCAGTCTTGGAAGACTTTCACAAAAATTGCCTATTCACCCCCCCCCCTCTAGTCGATAACTAGCACTTTCATGACTGCAGGGGCACGGGCATGGCACACGGGTAGTCTGACCGAACCGTGTCTATTGCGTACCCAATCGCAGACGGTTTCTACATCCAACTCGTCTGCTATTTATAAATTTGGCAAAAAGAATAACGTGAGAGAGGGTCAGAACACGAACACACTTGCATGTGGACCAAATATATGTATGAAAAGGGTGGTTTGATGTTCAAATACCCAATGCACAACTTTGATGTGGCACCTATCGCACAAAAGCACAATATTGCTAGTCAGCCACCCCCTACGAACCCCACTTCGTGTCGGCAGTAAGGGAATCCTAGCTACGAATGCATGCCCCCAAATAGCTAGGTCTGAAATCTCACCCTACCGTAACACAAAACCTATAGGAGTCCATCATATATATGGTCAAACTTCCCCTTTCGCTTCCCGACAAAGGTGGACCGTGTGCCGACCCACAAATGTGTGCTTGTGGCACGAGATGGGTGAGACCACATATGAACCACATGCGGGTGGCCCTACTATATGTATGAAAAGGGTGTGGTGTGATATTTAACTACCATTCACAACTTTGATGTGGCACATGTGCCTCGCAAATTAACCGGACTTCCCCGACCCCACAGAGGTTGCAGGTAGTGCGAAGTAGCCCCCCACCCCCCCACACACACACACGTCGGGGGGAGGGCATCTCACCAAGACATACTGTGACACGGACCAAGCAGAATCCAACTTGGTCGTACAACCTCTCCCGCTCGTTGTTGGTCAAAGTGATGGACATCCACACGGCCTCGCAAAATGGGCTAGCTTGTCACCGATAACCTCGCGAGGGAGTACTGTATGAAGACAAACCCACTCTGTGCAAGTGGCCCAAGTATGTATATGGAAGTGGTGTGTGTGGTGTTTGAATACCCAATGCGCAAATTTGATGTGGCACCATGCTTTGGAACCGTAAAAATCCCAACACTGAGCGAAGGTTCACGACACGTAGCATGCACTCAAACTTAATTAGGCTTGGAATGATCGACCTACTATACGGTAACTCGAAGCAAAGAAGAAGAATCCACCCTGGTAACCTTTCTCGTCGTTGGTCGAAATGATGGACGTCCACGCGGGCCCACGAATATATATAGGCTTGCCGCCCATAACCAAGCGAGTGAGAGTGTGTCCAGAGACAACCGTTGCATGCGTGTGTCCCAAACATATTTATGGAAGTGTGTGATGCATGCATATATGTGTTGAATACCCGGCCCAATGCACAACATTGATGTGGTGCATGCGTTGAAAATCGTAGAGGTCCCCACGCAGAACAAGAGGTTCATGACGTGTCGTGTGCTTGCCCCCCCCCCTTCGATCCAGCGGGATGGATTCATGTGTCACATGTGCTATTATATATATGTAATCTCACATCATGATCTATATCGTGAGACAAACAAAAAATTAATCCCCTCCTAAGTCAAATTAGTTAACCTCTCTCGCTGTTGGTGAAAGTGATGGACCAAGCGGGCTGACAGATGGAAGCATCACCGATAACCGCTTGAGTGCCATATATAGGACAACAACCATCGCTTGCATGTGTGCTAGAACATATATATGGAGAGGTGTGTGGTTGTGATGTTTTGAATACCTAATGCACAACTTTGATGTGGCATTTGCCTCAAAAACCGCAAATTCCCCACACAGAGTGAGGTTCATGTGACACCTAGTATATATATGCTGGTCACCCCCCTCCCCCCTTCGACACGTACTATACACCTAGTAACACAACCCTAAAAGAATTAATCCTCCTTGTTCATCAAACGTACCTCTCTCTCGTTGGGTCAAAGTGATGGACGACGAACTTGTGGGCCCACAGAAAGCGAAGCGTATGTCGCATGCGAGTGAGCATCCTATATAGGACTACGTACCACCGTCTGCATGTGGCCCAAAGAGGTGTTTGTGTGATGTTTGAATACGCAATGCACAACTTTGATGTGGCACCACATATATAGGAAACCAAAAAGCCCCACAGAGAGTGCGAGGTTCATGATGCGTGGTATGTGCTGTATGTACGCCCCCATTCGACACGTGGTATATATGTACTTCTACTGTATAGCACAAACCAAAAAAGAATCTGTCGGTGTCAAAACCGGCAGACCTCGGGGTAGGGGGTCCCGAGCTGTGGATCTAGGATTGATGGGGAACAAGGGACGATGAACACAGTGTTTACCCAGGTTCGGGCCCTCTCGAAGAGGTAAAACCCTACGTCCTGCTTGATTGTATTGGATGTATAATATGGTTTACAGAGTAGATCTACCTCGAGATCTGTATGAGCTAAACCCTAAGGCGATGAGGCGATGAATGTAGCTCTAGCCCTAAAGACTAAAAACCCTCGGTTTATATAGACACCGGTAGGGTTAGGGTTACCGAAGATAGATTACAATAAGGATTTAACGAGATCCTACGCCTTCTTGACTTGGAGGGCACACCACGGCTTCATAGATCTCCTGTCACTATACGGCTCCGCCAGTCCGGCCCATGTACAATGGGCCGTCGCCCCGAGGACCCCTTAGTCCATGACTCTCTCAGTAGCCCCGGAACTTGTCTCCAACGCCAAGACTTGTATCTGGCATCCACTCACCCAACTAGTATTCGGCTTGCGAGGCGAGTTCTTCAGTATGTTTCACCCATGTTCGGAACCAAGTGATGTCCGAAATCTGAAACGGCAGTTTTACTTAACACCAAAGGCAATAATAGAAAATATCGTCCAAGCGCAAATGGTGCCTTCATCTGACAGCTTTTTCTCCTTCAACAAAGGGTCGCATCCGGCCATAAAGTCGAGCAGTTACTATTTCTCAAAGCGCGGCTCGAGGCCGACACCATGTTTGACATGTCCCCTCGAGGTGGAGATCGTGTCCCGCTTTTCGGGGGATATGGTTAATAATTCAATTCCCCTCCCCGCATATGACGTTGCGGGTATATCGGGAAGTGGAGAGGCCAACGGCACAGAAAACGGAACCCAGGCCTGTCAACAGTCTATAAAGGGAGAGCTGCTACAGTCTGCATCCCTAACCCTCTTCCACCTTCCGCTCGCGCAGACCTTCAGAGCTCCAACGCCCTTTTTCTCTGCTTCCACAGCGAATCCCACTTCGCCTCCTTTGACCATGGTTGGATCCGGAGCCAATGGGAAGTGGGAGGCCTCCAGCGTCACAGAGGGGGACATCTTGAAGCCGAAGGAGGCCGGCTATTTGTCGGCCAACATCGCCCATCGGGCCCCCGAAGAGGGCCAGATCATCCCCACGCCCAAGCCGGGCGAAAGGGTCGTATTCCTCCCCCATTTTCTTAGGGGGCTCGGATTTCCTCTGCACCCTTTCGTAAGGGTGTTGATGTTCTTTTACGGGCTAGATTTTCATGATCTAGCCCCCAATTCCCTCCTCCACATCTCGACCTTCATCGTCTTCTGTGAAGCGCTCCTTCGAGTTCAGCCGCACTTCGGTTTATGGCTGAAGGTGTTCAACGTCAAACCCAAGGTGGTTGGCGGTGAGCACGCGGACTGTGGAGGGGCCATGATTAGTAAACTGAAGTGGGTCCAGTGGCCGGCCGGACACTTCATGGACACCGTTCGGATGTGGCAAAAGGAGTGGTTTTACATCACCGAGCCGAGGGAGGCCGCCTGGGGAGCAGCCCCCGCATTTAGGTCTGGACCCCCTACCAGATTGGCCTCATGGACCACCAAGAGCCCGGACTGGGGGTGTGTCGCTCACACGAAGGTGTTGCAGACGCGCGTCGACAGCATAATAGAGACCGACGCGAAGCTGGTCGACGTGGTCCAGATCATGCTCCACCGCCGGCTCCTCCCTTGCTTGGAGAGGGCCAAGCCTATGTGGGAGCATGAGCCCAAGGATCCGGCCATCGTGCGACACCTCTACGACATGACTCCTGACAAAATATGGGGCCAACTATTCCAGCCCCAGAAGGAGTGGCCAGTCGAGGGGAAGGACATCGTCCTTGACATCGCGAACCCCCCCAAAGGAGGTGAGCAGCACTCTTCTTCGAGGAGTGTTCAGATATTCATACCGCGTTTGATTCGGCCTGACCTTGTTATGAGGATCTTGCAGGGCTGGCTCGCCAAGGCCAAGAAGATCAGCGGCCCGGCGCCACGGTCGGAAGAGCCCCGATCACAGTAACTGGAAAAGCTGCTGGTCGTAGTGCCCTATAAGGCGCCTGTCAAGAGGGGCAAGAAGAAATAAGTACCGAAGGCCAGGAAGGGCCTCCGCCGCAGGGTTCGTCCGGGCAACCGGTCTGGAGACGCTGCGGCCTCATCCGTACAGGATGGGGATGAGGATGAGGATGAGGAGGAGAGCACCTCCTCGTGCTCCAAAAAGAGGGCGGTGTCCGAGGAAGTCAAGGAGGTCCAACCTTCTCCGACCCCGAAGAGATGATGTCGGCCTAAGCTGGTCCTGTGTGATAGCTCGGACTCCGACAAGGAGTCCGAGGCGTCCGAGGAGATCCCGAAGAAGGGACCAAGGGTCAAGCCCCCAGCCAGCAGGTAAGGCATTGGTATTTTTAGCTATCCTGTTTTCAGTAATTCATTTTAGTGGAAGGCTGACCCTTCTGAATTGCAGTCCCCCACATGAACGCCCCACCGAGCAAACTTCGGAGGGGACGTCTCCGCCCACCGAACTGGCGGACAGTGGGTCTATGGCGCACTCCGCGCCTCCTCTGGTCCCCGAAGAGGTTGAGGAGGTGCGGTCCCGAAGGACGCCTCCTCCTCCGAACACAGAAGGAGAGGCCAATGCCATAATGGCCGAGGTTAACACCTCGGTCACCGAAGACCAGGAGGGAGCGTCCCTCCTGGCTGACGCGGGAAAGGAGTCCAAACCATCCGGACCCCATCCGTCGATCGCTCCTGAGCCCCCAAGGCCTTCGATGGCCCAGGCTCCTCCCAGCAAGGAAGGGGCCGAGGAGCCAACGTCAGCGCCAAACACCTCTACACAGGCGGCGGCTGGCTGGCCAGACGTGCTGGAGGAGCTGGTGGACAACTCCGCCATCATTGACGGGCACCGCACTCTTATGAGTGCGGTTATGCAGGGTGTTCGATCCGTCCAATCCAGGCTAAACGACGATGTCCAGGTCCTTCTAATAGGCTTTGAGGTAAGTCAAGTAATGCTCTTTCCTCATAATGCGGTTGTAATTGTTAGTTTGGGTAGGCCATATACATAGCAGCCCCCGGGACTCTGCAGAAACTTCGAAGAAGCCTGTAGAGGATCAAATTCGGTAGTCCGATTAATAATCTCGACATTTCTTTTGCTAATGCAGGCATCTTCCGTGGCCGCGGCTGCTAATGCCGCGGCACTAGAGGAGATGGATCGGAAGCTCAAGCTTTCCGATAAAGAGCTTGACCTTGTCAACAAACGGCTTGACGAGGCGCAAGGTAGGCCCTATAACGAGATATGTATTTGCTTGATGCCGGGTATTGAATATCCGGATTGTATGCTAATCCTTTATCATGATGGTCCTGCAGCTGCCGCCGCTGAGGTCGAGGGCTTGAGGGAGGCCTTGAAGAAAGCCGAGGCGGAGGTAACCACCAAGAAAACGGCCGCTGAGAAGGCGGTGGCCGAGCTTGAGAAGGCCAAGTTAGCGGCCGAGCAGCATGAGGCTCGGGTGACCGAAGTCCAAGTGGAGCTCCAGCATGCCACCAAGAAGCTGGAGGCCCTTGAGAAGGAGCGGGAGGAGCGATCCTCCTGGCTGTCCAAGGCGGAGAAGGAGCTCTAGGAGGCAAGGACCAAATCACGAGGTGTTCGGGAGGAGCTCCGCCAAGTTGGGCAAATTGTGAATGGTAAGAAATACTTACTGCAGAGTGTATTCGAAGGCAACAGGTTCGCCCTACTGACGCGGGTGTGGTGCTCCACAAGCGTATTCGCCGAACTTTCGAAGAATGTGGCGGCCGTGGTGGAGCACTACGCCACTCTCGAGGAGGACTCTACGCAGCGGCTCTTCTAGTCACAATTTCCGGACTCCGAGCGCCCTCGCCTCCTAAGCGATCAAATGAAGCAGCCGATGGAGATGCATCGGATGTTAGAGTTGGCCGTGAAGGACCTCTGTGTCAGTCTGTGGCTAGCCGAGCCCATTCCGAACACCTACTTCGGCCTTGTGTAGAAGCTGCAGGAGGCGCCGCTTCGGATTGACATCGTGAAGCGGTCAGCGTGCCTTGAGGGGGCGAGGCTTGCATTTGCGAAGACCATGGTGCATTGGCCGAAGATTAATTCAATGGAGATGGCCACTGGTCCTCCGCCCAAGGGAAAGGAGCATCGCCGCCCTGAGCAGTATTTTGCACAGGTGATGACCGGCGTGCGGGCGATAGAGGGCCAGTGTTTGAAAGGTGTAATATTTGAGTGATTGTGTTAAGTTTGTACCAAGTGGACCTCATGATTTATAATGCATCTGCCTGACTTGTTTTATATTGTCATGATTTAATTTTGACTCCTATGCGGCCGTATGTTTATTCTGAAAGCTACCAGTCGTCCGCTTCAGCCCCCAAGTGAATATCACGAGGGGTGTTTTGTCTCCGCACTGTGACCCTTAGCCAACGTCTTGGTACCCGGTGGCGGTAGTGCGGGAGTGAAACCAGGCAATCGGGCTATTCAGTTTTATTGCTTTCACTTAGCCGTAGGAGCTTGACGGTGGGGACTAGGGACTAGCCCCCGGTGTATTGTGATGTACTTGGGGATCATAACCTGCCCTTTCTGATCACATGTTTGTGTTAACACGAACCCTTCGTGTGACACAGCGAAATCGCCAACGATTTTTAGAGTCAAACCTCATCATCGGATCGCGGACCAGTTCGCGCTTACTTTGACGGTCAGTTTTCGGCCTTTTCCTCCTACGGTGCTTGACCGGGCAAACCAGAAGTACAATCGCAGGGGTTCTCCCTTTGCCCTCTTAGCCGAACGTGCGGAACATAAGAGGCAAGCACAGGAGCCGGGCAACCCAACTATTGACCCAAGACATAGTTCGGAACAGATGCATATAGTGCAATATCCGAGACGCCGAACACCTAGCGGAAAGCGGTGCCAGACTTGAAGATGTTGAGTTGATATATAAATCAAACTCTTGACTAGTTAATATATTTTCATGCCGGGCTATTCGAAGAGCGTGTGGAGAATCGGAAAGGGGATAGAAAAATCGCAGGATGTGGATATCCGAACACCATAAAGGGTATTTTTATTATTTCTCGTAAGCTCGGGACGTCTATCCGTACAATTAAAACTGCAAAGGCAATACTTGTTAAAGAAAAAGAAAGTTTACAGAGTAAAGGTTGACGCAGGGCCTTGATGCGTGAGTTGAAGCCTTCACTGTGCCCTGCTGCACGTCTGCGCCTTTGCTTCTGATAGGTGGGGGTTGGGACCTTTGATGAGACCTTGATGGGTGAGGACCCTATCGATGAAGCTTTATGCTTGGGGGTATCCGGAATTGGTCCCTGGGTCATCCGAAGACGAAGTAATTCCGAAGTTCTTTTTAACCAAACATGCACTTCGGATTTATTAATGTATGCCTCACGGCTGCCCATGGTATTTTGAGTGCGAAGTCATGCTGACGAGGCACGTGGAGCATGAAGAATGTGGGCATGCCGTGGGGCGCATATCCCTATTTGCGGCGAACGCATGCGGGTTCCCATGATGGGGAATGGGTTCAAATCCGTTTACTATTGTTGCCGGCCTTTACGGCGGGTCGGCATCCAGGCCTATATGGGCCAGTGTAGTCTTCGGCCGCTAGGGCCGCAGTGTGCTCTTCGGTTCGAAGTGAGTGTTCTGTGTTGCCGTTGATAGTTATGACGCCTGAGGGACCAGGCATCTTCAACTTGAGGTACGCGTAATGCAGGACGGCATTGAATTTGGCAAACGCTGTTCGGCCGAGTAGGGCGTGATAGCCGCTGCGAAAAGGTGCTATGTCAAAGATCAAGTCCTCGCTTCAGAAGTTATCCGGAGATCCCAACACTACCTCAAGCGTCACGATGCCTATGCAGCGGGCCTCCACTCCCGGAATGACTCCCTTAAAGGTGGTGTTACTGGGTTTGATCCTTGATGGATCGATCCCCATTTTCCTCACTGTATGTTCGTATATCAGATTGAGGCTGCTACCTCCGTCCATGAGGACTCTAGTGAGGGGGAATCCAGCGATGATAGGGTCGAGCACTAAGGCTGCAGACCCTCCGTGGCGTATGCTAGTCGGATGGTCCCTGCGATCGAACGTGATCGGATAGGCTGACCATGGATTGAACTTCGGCGCTACTGGCTCGACGAAATATACTTCCCATAGCGCTCGCTTCCTCTCCTTCTTCGGTATGTGGGTTGCGTAGATCATGTTTACCGTCTTGACCTCGGAAGGGAAGGGTTTCTGGCCTCCACTGTTTGGCCTGCGGGGCTCATCATCGTCCTTGCTTCGTGGGATTTTGCCCGAGTCTTCGGCTGTGAGCTTGCCGGCCTGTTTGATCACCCAACAATTTCGGTTGGAGTGGTTGACGGGCTTCTCTGACGTGCCGTGGATCTGACAGGGCCTGTCTAGAATTGTATCCAATCTAGACGGGCTGTCATTGTTGCCTTTAGGGGCTCTCTTTCAGGGTTCAGACTTCTGGTTTCGGAATCCGGCATTTACTATCGTATCCTTGCCCTCGTCGTCATTGTGGCGACATTTATTCTAGCTGCGTCGGGGCTTTCCATTTTTGACCCGAACCTCGGAGGTACCGGGTGTGTCTGGGTTGGTGTTTTTGCGAGCAAGCCAACTGTCTTCGCCTGCGCAAAAGCGGGTCATGAGGGAAGTAAGGGCTGCCATAGTTCTTGGTTTGTCTTGGCCGAGCTGTCGTACGAGCCATTCGTCCTTGACACTATGCTTGAAGGCAGCCAAGGCTTCGGCATCCGGACAGTCGACGATGGTTTTTCTTGGTCAGGAATCGGTTCCAAAATTGTCGGGCAGATTCTCCGGGTTGTTGTGTGATGCGATTTAGGTCGTCAGCATCCGGAGGCCGGACATAGGTGCCCTGAAAGTTTGCTCGGAAAGCATCCTCGAGCTCTTCCCAGTAGCCTATAGAGTCTTCGGGAAGGCTGTTCAACCAGTGTCGAGCTAGACCTTTAAGCTTTAGCGGCAAATATTTGATGGCGTGGAGGTCATCTCCTCACGCCATGTGAATGTGGAGGAGGAAATCCTCTATCCATACGGATGGATCTATGGTTCTGTCATATGATTCGATACTCGCGGGCTTGAAGCCTTCCAAGAATTGGTGTTGCATTACCCTCTCTGTGAAGCATAGGGGGTGTGCGGCACCCCGCACTCGGGCTACATCGCGTCGGAGGTCTTCGGCCCTCCGAATATGCTGCTGCTCCCGGATTCTATCATTTCGGTTTAGCCGATCGTAGTATCCTTCCCGGTAAGCAGGCGGGTCTTCTCCGGGTCCATAAATGGACCTAGTGAGGCCTCCTCGGGGTCTAGGTCATGGCGGAGGTCGTACTCGTAAGTGGGCCGCACTCGATCCTTGCCATAACGGCGAGGTGGGGCGGCTGGGTGTTTGGCCTCGTCAGCTTCTCTGTCCCACCCTCTAGGGGGCGGTCCGGCTGTTCGGTGCTTGTGTATATCGGGCGTGTGGGCTCTACGGCCTCGTCGTCGAACTGCGGCAGGAGTCTTCGCTTGGGATAACTTTTGGTTGGCTGTTCGCGGCCATACCCTTCTTCAACAGCTAGGACTTTAGTCCATCGGTCGTTGAGGGTGTCCTGTTCAGCCTTGATTTTGCATTTTTGTTTCTTTAAGCTGCAGGTAGTGGCCAAGAGCCTCCGCTTGAATCGTTCTTGCTCTAGAGGGTCTTTAGGGACAATGAAATCGTCATCCCTGAGATAGGCCTCCTCTTCAGAGAGTGGGAGGTATTTGCTATCCTCGGAGTCATCATGGTTTTCTGGATTGGGCGGGTCCTCCTGCCCCACGGGGTCATCCTGATGATGTTCGTTGGCTGCGTCCCCTGCGAGGTCGTCCGCGTTATTTACGGTGCCGTTCTCTGCGGAGTCAACATTGCTCGCATGGCTTCGACGTGGCTTTGATCGGCGGCGCTGTTTTCGGCGTTTGGGCGGCTCATCTCTGGGCTTGCCTCGGTCCTGATTAGGAGTGCTGTCGCCATCCTTGGGGGTGTCCACCATGTAAATGTCGTAGGTGGATGTGGCCGACCAGCGGCCGGTGACGGGGGGGCAACATTGGCATTGGCCGTGGCTCCGTCCTCCTCGTCCATGTATTCGGCATTCTCCGAATTATAGTCTAGCATATCAGTTAAATCATTGATAGTAGCTACCAAGTGGGTGGTGGGTGGGACGCAAAATTCCCTATGGTACGCCTCAAAGGGTTGATGATTGAAGACGGACGGCAGGTCCTCCTGGATGGTCATATTCTGAATTCGGTCCAGTGCCTCATTTATCATTACGAGGGTCGCCAAACTTGAGGGTTCCGGGCCAAATTCCGGTGTAACAGAGTGGGGGGCAATCAATGCCCTGGCCGGTCCTTGGTTTCCGCTGGCCGTGCTGAGCTCGGGATGCGGAGCCGGATCCTTGAAGGGGTCCGGGCCGTCACTGGAGGTCGAGGACGGGCTTTGGTCCTTGCTTGTGGCTTCCCCGTCGGGGTTCGAGATCGAGCTGCTTTGGGCTGGGGTGACCCCTGGCCGTTGGCTGCCGCTTTGTCGTAAGGGCTCAAGGCCAGGCGAGCGTTGTGAAAGGAAGGTTCGGCCGAGATTGACTCTTGGCCTCTGCCTCCTGATTCTACCTCGAAGGTTGAGGATAGGTTTTCCGCATTAATGGTGTGTCCGGACGGAGGCGGAGTCTGGCCCCCACTCGAAGTGGAGCTCTCCTGGCTCGAAGTTGTTGAGGCCGATCTGCTAATCAGATCGGAAAGGGACTCCAGAGAGGGCGTGGCGACTGTGTGGGAGGGGGAAGTGAATCCGGTGAAAACCAGATCGCCCCATGTGTCCACAACATATTCCAGACCACCGAATCAAATTCGGTGTCCGAGGGCGAAGGCGTCAATCTGACTCAGAAGACCAGTCGGGTCGGCGTGCATCACGATGCTGCCAAACGCGTAGAGTTGCCCGGGGACGAAGAAGTCCCCGGATCCGATGCCTTCTCCTGTGATCAGGCGAGCCATCGATCCTTTGGGCGACCTCATAGCGGAACTCTCAATGAAAGCACCAATATCGGTGTCAAAACCGGCAAACCTCGGGGTAGGGGGTCCCGAGCTATGGATCTAGGATCGATGGGGAACAAGGGACGACAAACACAGTGTCTACCCAGGTTCGGGCTCTCTCGAAGAGGTAAAACCCTACGTCCTGCTTGATTGTATTGGATGTATAATATGGTTTACAAAGTAGATCTACCTCGAGATCCGTATGAGCTAAACCCTAAGGCAATGAGGTGATGAATGTAGCTCTAGCCCTAAAGACTAAAAACCCTCGGTTTATATAGACACTGGTAGGGTTAGGGTTACCGAAGATAGATTACAATAAGGATTTAAAGAGATCCTGCGCCTTCTTGACTTGCAGGGCACACCACGGCTTCATAGATCTCCTGTCACTATACGGCTCCGCCAGTCCGGCCCATGTACAATGGGCCGTCGCCCCGAGGACCCCTTAGTCCATGACTCCCTCAAAATCACACCTTGATGGTCAAATTAACCTCTGTCTCGTTGGGTCAATGTCATGGACCACAACCTCGCATGCCCACGGATGGAAGCGCCACACGCGAGTGAGTTCCTATAGGGCAACCACCGCCTGCATGGTATTGCGTGATGTTTGAATACCAATATAATGTACAACTTTGATGTGGCACTTGCCTCGGGAACCGAAAAGTCCCCACATGGAGCAAGGTTATGACACGCATATATTCATGTTGCCCCCTCTTTGACATGTACATACTCCTACCGTGCATATACGTAAATAAACAAAAAAAAAGAACCATCCTTGTTGGTTAAATTAACCTCTCTCTCTCATTGTACGTTCAACTGATCGACGATGACCTCGCGGGCCCACAGAGAGAGTCACACACGAGTGAGTGTCATAGGACAAAACCACCGTGTGCATGTGCCCATGTGTTATGTGATGTTTGAATACCCAATACACAACTTTGACGTGGCACATGCTTCACAAACCGGAAACGCACTACACCATGATGCGTAGCCCCCTCACTTCAAGCCGGTGGGAGGGACTCATGTGTACGCACGTGCCCGAACTTTGATATGGAATCTCACCATGATCCACACCACACACATGCCAAGATGAATCCACCTTTTGGTCAAATGCCTCTCGTTGTCAGTGGAAACTGAAAACCTTTGCGGGCTAACGAATAGGAACATCGCTGATAACCGCACGAGGGAGAATGTCTGAGAGGACCACCAATGCATGCATGTGGCCCGAACATGTATGTATGAAAGGGTTGTGTAATGCTTTAAATAACCAATTCATGACTTTTATGTGGCATATATGACTCGCAAAATGATCAATAATCCCACACGGAGGCTCACGACTCATAGTGTACTGCCGGACCCCTCCCCCCACCCCCACACACACAGACACACACATCCCGCACCACCACAGCCACTCTGAGGCATGTCAAACTTTTTCTGCAGTGAACATGTGACCAAAGGAGTGTCGTGTTAATTTTTTTTTAAAATAGACATCATTCGACCGTTTTTATACATTGATTGATTTCATAGGGATTTAATGTGCAAAAATCAAATTTGAGCTACATGTGCACCAAAATGGATTGCAAAATCATATGTGTCCCTGGGTGCATGTTTCCCCATGCAAGAGATTTCAAAACATTGAGAATATAGATTTTTAAAATTTAGTAAATCCAAAACTTAGTTGAAATTCATGAAACTTATCGTGGTGTCATATATGGACACCAGTAGACTGTGATATTGTATTTTTTCGTCAAATTTGAGACACGTTTTGATATAATCTTCTTACAAACGGGAGATTGTTAATAACTGGCAACCAATATCTCATACAGATTATTTATTCGGACCGTGTGCGTTAGACCGTGCCATGCTACGGTTAAGCAGTAAAGCGGCAGAATGAATCATCAATAAACAAAAAAATATACGTGCTGCCACGCGCCCCGTGTGCCGTGCGAGCAGGCGTGAGTTGACGGGACGCATGCAAGCAGTCCGCCGTGCAGGCAGATCGGGAGGCGTGCGTGCAGGTTTGCGTATTGACGGGAGGCATTTTCGCTGCGCAGTGTCACCGGGAGGCTACTACTTCTTGAGCTTGCGTTGGTTTTTCCCTTGAAGAGGAAAGGGTGATGCAGCAAAGTAGAGATAAGTATTTCCCTCAGTTTGAGAACCAAGGTATCAATCCAGTAGGTGACAACGCACAAATCACCGAATACTTGCACAAACAATCAAACAACTTGCACCCAACGCGATAAAGGGGTTGTCAATCCCTTCACGGTTATTTGCAAAAGTGAGATCTGATAGAGATAGATAAACGATAAAGTAAATATTTTTGGTATTTTTGTTTTATAGATCGGAAAGTAAAAGATTGCAAAATAGTAGATTGGAAACTTGTATGATGAAAAGTAGAAGATTACATGATGGAAAATAGACCCGGGGGCCATAGGTTTCACTAGAGGCTTCTCTCAAGATAGAAAATAATACGGTGGGTGAACAAATTACTGTCGAGCAATTGATAGAAAAGCGCAAAGTTATGACAATATCTAAGGCAATGATCATGAATATAGGCATCACATCCGTGTCAAGTAGACCGAAACGATTCTGCATCTACTACTATTACTCCACACATCGATCGCTATCCAGCATGCATCTAGAGTATTAAGTTCATAAAGAACGGAGTAATGCATTAAGTAAGATGACATGATGTAGAGGAATTAACTCAAGCAATATGATAAAAACCCCATCTTTTTATCCTCGATGGCAACAATACAATATGTGCCTTGCTGCCCCTACTGTCACTGGGAAAGGACACCGCAAGATTGAACCCAAAGCTAAGCACTTCTCCCATTGCAAGAGGACTTGATACTTTAATGCTATGGTTGGGTTTTACCTTAATGATATTTAGTATTTGTGGATGCTTGCTAGAGTTCCAATCATAAGTGCATATGATCCAAGTATAGAAAGTATGTTAGCTTATGCCTCTCCCTCATATAAAATTGCAATAATGATTACCGGTCTAGTTATCGATTGCCTAGGGACAAATAACTTTCTTGTGACAAAAAGCTCTCTACTAAAACTTACTTAACTGTTTCTTTATCTAAACAGCCCCTAACTTTTATTTACGTGCTCTTTATTGTCTTGCAAACCTATCCCTTTACACCTACAAAGTACTTCTAGTTTCATACTTGTTCTAGGTAAAGCAAACATAAAGTGTGCGTAGAGTTGTATCGGTGGTCAATAGAACTTGAGGGAATATTTGTTTTACCTTTAGCTCCTCGTTGGGTTCGACACTCTTACTTATCGAGAAAGGCTACAATTGATCCCCTATAGTTGTGGGTTATCACATCTCAGTATGCAAAACTACTAGACAGTTTTCCTTACAAAAATCTACATTATCGCCTTTAATTATACATTTTGCTACAAGTAAATTTAGATCAGATAATTGGTGTAGGGTACAGAAGGTTGGATTCACGCTGATTAACAAAATACATGTTGATGTAAAAATATAGTGATATACAACAAGTACTTACATCATCATTGGAGCACAGAGAATTCCCGCAAGATACTTTCCTCGAACACGATCCCAGTTTAGAAAGTCTTCTATCCTTTAAGCTTATTTTCTAAAAGAGAGATGCGTAAGAAACATGTAGAAAATATGATCTGAATGCTATAAAATGTCATGATGCAAGGATACGCACATGCTTCTTAGGAAGGATTTGACATATTTTTGCTGGACTGGAGCGGGCTAATTCTTTGGCCACTGGAATCTGGTTATTATATGGAGGAGATGGGTTTCTCTGTGCTAGAGCAGTATCTATGAATACTGGAGTTGGTTTACTATCTCCTGGCATTTGAATCTTTTGCAAAGACCTTGTTTGTAGCCCTTCAGATTCTAACATATCCGTCTTCCCCTTGCATGCCTTATATAGAAGAATGGTGCTTCAATTATAAAACATTCTACGGTGCAGAGATGGAATAGGTAGTGAAGAATAGAAAGGCATGACATATTGACATGTATTCCCTCCATCCAGAAATAAATGGATGTGTCTAGGCATATTTCAGTTCTAGATACATCCGTTTTTATCCATTTCTGCAACATGTAATCCGGACGGAGGGAGTATGATGTCAGAGCTAGGGATATGACAGGACAACAGAGTAAAAGAAACACTAGTTGAATGTAAAATTGTATGATAGCTGGAATAGGTACAGAAAAATAGGAAGGCAACATATGCGTGTATGATGGGGAAACTAAGATGGCATTGCAACAGACCAGTAGAACAACACTTCAATGTAAAAATACATTTGTTATTTGTGTGCAGGTGCTGTTTACATAGTGTTGCTTGGTTCTCCTAGTGGATTGATAACCTTGGTTTCATAACTGAGGGAAATACTTACCTTTCTTGTGCTGCATCATCCTCTCCTCTTCGGGGAAATACCAACACAGATACAAGCAATCAGTAAGAATTCCTGGCACCGTTGCCGGGGAGACATCATCAACATCTATCAAGTACCCAATCACAAATCTCATCTCCTTGCAATTACTTTATTTTCCAATTGCCTCTCGTTTTCATCCCCCACTTCTAAAACTTTTTTTTGCAAAAATACAAAAATATTTTTTCGTTTGCCTTTTTCTTGTTTGATCTTTTGTTTGCTTGTGTTCTTGTTTGCATAGTCACTATGTCTCAAAGAAATTATTATGATGTTCCCTATCCCAACATCTTCATTGGGATTGAGAAAAATACCAAAGAATACATGACTATACAATTTGAGCATAATAAATTTTTCACCGAGGAACTTAAGGAACACTCTATTGTGTTAGAAGCTATAACAAAACAACTTGATCATCTCAGCAAAGAAGTTGCCAATCTCCAATCTAAGTTTGCTCAGACTGAAAATTTGCTAGGTAAAATATCCGATGCACAAGCTACACTAGTAAATCAAATGGCGGCTAAGACGGAATCTCTAGAGGGTAGTAATGATGAAGATGTTAAAATGATTGGTGTTTCTTCTATTGATTCCTTGTTTAGTAATATTAAACTTGATGATAAGGGTACTGAAGAAGAGTCAACTTTAGTTAGAAGGCGTCCCCATAATTCGGAGGGTGAAAATCTTGTTGAAAAAATTGATAAAAGTGGGTTTGGAGAGGTAAAAACTTTAGCTAGTGATGTGCCCACTATTTTGGATTACGAAGATTTTAATTATGATAGTTGTTCTTTGATTGAGTGTATTTCTTTGTTGCAATCCATGCTAAATTCACCCAATGCATATGAACAAAACAAAGCTTTTACTGAACATATTGTAGAAGCGATGATGAAAGCTTTAGAAGAAAAGCTAGAACTAGAGATTTAAATTCCTAGAAAATTATATGATGAATGGGAACCCACCATTAAAGTGAAGATAAAAAATTATGAGTGCAATTCTTTGTGTGATTTGGGTGCTAGTGTTTTCATAATTCCGAAATCTCTATGTGATGTGCTAGGTTTTACCAAGTTGGAAGAATGTTCTCTTAATTTGCACTTGGCAGATTATACTATTAAAAGGCCTTTGGGAAGAATTAATGATGTTATTATTCTTGCAAATAGGAATTATGTGCCCATAGATTTTATTGTTCTTGATATTGATTGCAATCCGTCTTGTCCCATAATACTTAGTAGACCGTTTTTCTGAACTATAGGTGCCGTGATTGATATGAAAGAAGGGAATATTAAATTTCAGTTTCCATTAATAAAGGGTATGGAACACTTTCCTAGAAAAAGAATTAAGCCACCATATGAATCAATCATGAGAGCAACCTATGGAGCAAAAACTAAAGAAGATAATACTTGAATCTATGCATTATGCCTAGCTAGGGGCATAAAACGATAGTGCTTGTTGGGAGGCAACCCAATGAATAATTTTTTTTCTATTTTTATTTCTGTTCTTGTGTGTTTACACAATTATGATACTGTTATAATTGTGTTTTTTATGTTTTAATTAGTGGTTGTGCCAAGTAAAGCCTTTAGGATCATGTTGGGTGATAGTTGATTTGATCTTGTTAGAAAACAGAAACTTTTGCGTCCAGTAGCAGAATTGTTAAAAATCTCTGTAGCAACAAAAAATTCTGAATTTTTTACACAATATTAATATATGAATTTCCTACGTTTGGAGTTAGAAAACTATGAGCTTAATTCGGTTTTCTACGGACTGTTCTGTTTTTGACAGATTCTGTTATCGTTGCATTGTGTGCTTATTTTGATGAATCTATGGATTGTATCGGAGGGTATAAGCCATGGTAAAGTTAAAATACAGTGTGTATAATGAAATAAAAAAATATGAATGGGTTGCAACAGTACTTAAAGTAGTGAATTGTTTTCTTATACTAACGGATCTCACGAAGGTTTTGTTAAGTTTTGTGTGATTGAAGTTTTCAAGTTTTGGGTGAGATCATGATGGATGAAGGAATAAGGAGTGAAAAGAGCCTAAGATTGGGGATGCCCATGGTACCCCAAGCTAATATTAAAGGAGAACCAAGCAACTAAGCTTGGGAATGTGCCGGAAGGCATCCCCTCTTTCTTCTAATGACCATCGGTAATTTTACTTGGAGCTATATTTTTATTCGTCGCATATCATGAGTTTTGCTTGGAGCGTCTTGTATTATATGAGTCTTTGCTTGTTTTTATTTTTTTCCACAATCATCCTTTATGGACACACCTATTTGAGAGAGCCATAATGATGCTATGATTTTTTAGAATTGCTCTATGTGCTTCACTTAATTTTTTTGAGCTATGGAATTGCTCTAGTACTTCACTTATATCTTTTTGAGCATGGTGGTAGCTTAATCTTTGAATAAATATGCTCCCATGCTTCACTTAGATTATTTTGAGAGTTAGTAAAATTTTCAAGAAATACTCTCATGCTTCACTTAGATTATTTTGTGAGATGAATTATTTTTGAAAAATATTTATGCTCTTATGCCTCACTTAAATTTGTTTGAGAGCTTGAAAAGTAGCAATGGTAATATATGAATTTAGTCCCAAAGTGGTAGATATTCAAGGGGGATATAATAAAAACTTTCATGAAGATCATTGATATTATAAACTTGATTCCTTGTAATAGATTTGAGATATGGAGATAGTAATATGTGAGTCATGCTGGTGAGTAATTATGCTTCAGTAAGAATATTGGTGTTAAGGTTTGTGATTCCCCATGAAAGCAAGAAAGTCAATAGTTATGCAATGAAGTTATATCCTACTTGTGATGCATTATTCGGTGTTAGTTATGCTTAATGATCGTTTATGATCATTTTTGTTTTTTGGTTGGTCGCTTCTCAATCAATTTGCTAGCCTTCATTTGTACTAAGCGGGAATACTGCTTGTGCATCCAAACTCCTTAAACCAAGTTATGCCAAATGAGTCCACCATAGCTACCTATATGTGGTATTTCCATGTCGTTCCAAGTAAATTTGTATGTGCCAACTCTAATTTTCAAAATGAATTTCCTTTTTGTGTGCCCGTACCGCTCATGAAGCGGCATGGGGTACTGGTGGCCAATATTTTCCATGCTAGATATGTTATTCTCAATATGAGTGTTTATTCACTTGCCATTGCACGAGAGTGTGGTAGGTAATAGGGATGCCCAGTCCTGAAATGAAAAAAAATTATGTTGTCAATAATAAATTCCTTGGAAAGTGTTGTATGGAAGGCACCCGTGGATACGGCTAGCCATGGATTGTGAAAGAATGGTGGAAAAAGGAATAAACTTCATTTTATGTTTGGGAACCGCCTATGATTTATCTAGCATGGAAAGTATTGGGAATTCTCGGTCATTTTCGTTGACAGGAAAAGCATGCCTCTCAAAACAATTTTATCTCTCAATTTAAGCTATGAGCTCTGGCAGCTCTACAAATCTCCGCTTCCCTCTGCGAAGGGCCTATCTATTTACTTTATGCAATTTTTATTTTTATTTGAGTCTCCATCTTCTCTTATAAAGCACCAACTAGGGAACACTATTATCATACTTGTGCATTGGACATAGCTAATATTTGAGTGTGTTTCATGAATGGATCAATGATCGAGCATAATGGGCTAGGGATAGCTTTCTTTAGTGTTGATATTTTGAAAGGCATGGTTGCTTGTTGATATGCTTGAGTATTGATGTCCTCATGTCAATTATAGACTATTGCTTTGAATCATCTAAAAGTCCAAATGTCCATGCTACAAAAGAAAAGAATATGAGATGAACATGTTAGGCAGCATCCGACATCAAAAATTTTGTTTTTATTATTTACCTACTAGAGGACGAGCAGGAATTAAGCTTGGGGATGCTGATACGTCTCCAATGTATCTATAATTTTTTATTGTTTCATGTTGTTATATTATCAATCTTGAATGTTTTATATTCATTTACTAGCAACTTTATATCATTTTTTTGACTAACCTATTGAGATAGTGCCCAGTGTCAGTTGCTGTTTTTTTCTTGTTTTTTACTTTGCAGAATATCAATACCAAACGGAGTCCAAATGCCACGAAACTTTTTGGAGATTTTTTCTGCCCAGAAGACACCCAGGGAGCCAAAGAAGTGCATGGTAGGAGGCCCATGGGGCCCACTAGGCACCAGGGCGCGCTAGAGGCCCCTAGCATGCCCTAGTGGGTAGTGGAGCCCACGGGAAGCTTCTCCACTGACATCCACCTCTATAAATACTCTAAAATCCCAAAAACCCTAGGGGAGTCGAGAGAATACAGTTTCCGCCGCCGCAAGTTCCAGAACCATGAGATCCAATCTAGAGGCCTTTTCCGGCACTCTACCAGAGGGGTCAACAATCATGGAGGGGTTCTTCATCATCCTTGTTGCCCCTCCGATGATGCGTGAGTAGTTTACCACAGACCTACGGGTCCGTGGCTAGTAGCTAGATGGCTTATTATTTTTTATCTTCAATACAATGTTCTCCTCGATGCTCTTGGAGATCTATTTGATGTAATAACTTTTTGCGGTGTGTTTGTTGGGATCCAATGAATTGTGGGTTTATGATCAGTTATATCCATGAATATTATTTGGGTCTTTGGTGAACTCTTTTATGCATGATTGTTATAGCCTCATATTTCTTCTCCGAAATTTTGGTTTGGTTTGGCCAACTAGATTGATTTTTCTTGCCATGGGAAGAGGTGCTTTGTGATGGGTTCGATCTTGCGGTGCTCAATCTCAGTGACAGAAAGAGACATCACACGCATGTATCATTGCTATTAAAGATAAAAAGACGGGGCCTATTCCTACATGAATAGATCTTGTATACATCATGTCATCGTTCTTATTGCAGTACTCCATTTTCCAATGAACTTAATACACTAGATGCATGCTAGATAGCTGTCGATGTGTGGAGTAATAGTAGTAGATGCAGAATCGTTTTGGTCTACTAATCTTGGACGTGATGCTTATATACATGATCATTGCCTTGGATATCGTCATGATTATTCGCTTTTCTATCAATTGCCCAACAATAATTTGTTTACCCATCGTATGCTATTTTCTTGAGAGAAGCCTCTAGTGAAAAATATGGCCCCCGGGTTTATTTTCCTATCATATAAATCCAAATATACCTTGCTGCATTTTTCTTTCTTTATTTTTTTTTTTATTTTTGCTAGATGTATTTATCAAATCTCATACAATTTAATCTATCTCAATGCCGAGGAGGAATTGACAACCCCTCTTACGCGTTGGGTTGCAAGTATTTGTTATTTGTGTGCAGGTGTTGTTTACATAGTGTTGCTTGCTTCTCCTACTGGATTGATAACCTTGGTTTCATAACTGAGGGAAATACTTACCTTTGTTGTGCTACATCATCCTCTCCTCTTTGGGGAAATACCAACGCAGATACAAGCAAACAGCTGCGCCGCTGCAGGTTCGGCTCCTGCTATTTTCCCCAGATTAATGACGCACCCGCTCTTCTTCTTCCTCAACTCAAGCAGCTTGACCTCTTCTACATTGGCATCTTGAAGGAGGCTATGGAGCACCTGCTCCGCGGCTGTACTGCACTCGAGTACCTTTGTCTTTGACAGATCCATGGGTTCATTAGTCTCCACATCACCTCGACGAATCTCCGATGGATTTATGTGCCTTGTTGGCCCTGCAACAAGACATTACTTGGGAAGAGATCAGTTGAGCTATTTCACGATATGGTCATTGAGAATGCACCTTTCCTTGAGATTGCTTGTATCTAATCTAGAAGGTCCAACAAAAATCAGGGTCATTGACGCGCCGAAATTGACAGTGTTGGCCTACTCGTCTGCCAAATTCTCCAAACTTGTTATTGGATCCATAATCGTTCAGGTACAACACTCTTCTTCTCCTCCTTCTTCTTGAAATTCACATTTTAAATTTTTTTCTTGATGTATGTTCGATTGTCATCCAAAAAATGAGTCCCACAAGCTTGACCCAGTCTGTGTGCATAGTGAAGATCTTGGCAATAAAATCTATCGGCCCCAATCTTGATCAAGTTGTTGGATTCCTTAACATGCTTTCCATGCACAAAGAAGATACTCATCGAGGTGAAACTCCTTTCCTATTAAATGTGAACCACAACGGAGCTCAATTTTTTTCATAATTTTCCGAAGTTACAATGACAAGTGTAGTGTTCAAAACTGCATCTAGGTACTATACTGACAGAAATGTTTTTAGTATTTTTTCTCACGTGATCAACTGCATCACTTTTTGGTTGTTGTAGCCAAAGCTAGTCATAGTGGGAAGTAACTTAGACTAGTAACACTATGGTTAGCCTAAGAGCAAGTACTACCTCCGTCCTACTTTACTAGTCCCCTCAGTATTTTGTAGTATCAAATTTTGACAATAGATTTAACTAAAAAAATGTTAATGCATATCACTAAAAATTATATCATTGGATTCGTATTTGAACATAATTTCCAATGGTATAATTTTTGGTGACATGCATTGACATCTATGGTCAAAATTTATACTAAATACGAAGGGGACATATAAACTAAAACGGAGGTAGTACAATAGGGCGCTATAAGCCCTTTTTTGTTGTTGTTGACAAGTTTAGTCATAGTGGGAAGTGGGTTGTAACCTGGGACCCACTGACGTGCCTCTAAGCTTATATGAAAGCTTCGCAGTGTGCTGCCTCTAGTATAGTTTTAAAGTTGGACCCACAACTGAATAAATTAAGTGCTAGTACTAGAGTACTCCTATCCTATGGCTTATTATACTGGCAACAAATGCTCACACTATGGCCAACCTCTTCACGTCTCCTAGGTAAAATGAGTAAATGAGAGGAAATTAAGAGAAAGAGAGAGAGTGAAAAATTATCACTAGCCTTAGAGCCAACCCTATCGTATGAGTGAATGATATTGTTAGCTCTTGATGACATGACAATCTTATATAGCCAGCTGCTCTAATATGTTCTCTTCTTTTGTAGATAAAAAAGACCGGAAAGTGAAAAATGTGTTGCGATATAACAATCTCATTGAATGCCTTGATCTCCATCTTACAGAAATTGATTTGATCGACTACCGAGGCACCACATCTGAGATTAAGTTGGCTAGGTTCTTTGTTCTAAAGGCAAGTGTGCTCAAGGTAATGAGGTTTGGCGTTCTTTGGCGCAACAATGAATGGTGTGCTGATCACCGCAAGTGTTTGAAGCTGAATGACAAAGGCTCTACAGAAGATGAATTTGTTTTTGAAAGATTAAGTGACGAGAGACTTGAAAGTTTATTTGCCCATTAGTCACTTGTCAGGGGCGGTGGATTTTAGTTTGTACGATAATGCTGCACCCACCTAAAGTAACGAAAGTTCTTACATAAATTTCCTAATAATTCCATCTTCGTAGGTGCAGCATTACTCCTAGCATTTGTAATATCAGTTTGAACCTTGTAATATTACGACTATCCAGCACGAGGTACTACGTTATGATAAATGTTCACGTGCATAGGTGCGGCAATGATATACCCATTACAATATTTATTATTACTCATGATAACGCAAGAGAAATTATCTAGAACCCAGCTAGTTGTAAGCAGGGTATCTCTACAGCCTTGATGATAGTGGCTGCACACGGTGAAGCTGACTTTGGTAACTCGAAAATGCCGCGTGCACTCAGGTGTCATCTCCGGCGCAGGGTCTTGTCACTTCACTGTGAGGAGCATCACGTAATAATTTGACCAACGGGTAGTACATTGGTAGTACTACTACTACCACCATCTGGATTTGGTAGTACTACCACCTCCGTCTGAATTTAGTATTTGACTAGCAATATCTAGTAATGCATGTCACAAAAAATACTGCTCCCTTCGTAAATAAATACATGGAGTATTATTTTATTCGGTTTTGAATGTAGTTTCCGATGATATTATACACTCTCCCTTCCGGTAGATGGCTCAAATCTGAAATCTCATCAATCAGACTACTATTGTACTCCCTCCGTACTAGTGCATTAGTCACGTTATGAAAACCAAATAATCCCAAAACTCTTAGGTGTGGTGCATTAACTACCCACCTCGTTCCCTATTTTTTGCCACAAAAAAGAAATCAGCCAATAGGAGACGTGGGGCGTGTATGCATTCAATGATTTGGGACTACTTAGCACAACATGTAGTGGTCAATTCTCTACATGCAATGACATTAATTACCAAATAAACATCAAGTTCTCTCGTTTTTCCCCAACTTGGTCGGGGTGTCATCCTAAGATGACCAAGGAGTAGATGGCCAATGCACACGTAAATGCAACATAGTCTGCACTTCTCATATAAAGGCTCCCTGCCAGTCCAATCCATTTATGAAATCCTACGCACCGACGCACCCTATCCAAGGTTTAGAGTGATAACTCCAATTGCAAAATCAATTGACCAGAAGCTAGACCCATGGAGGCGATGAGCGCGAGCATGAGCCGGCTGTGCCAGATGGTCCACGACGGCGGACTGCGGCCCGACATCGAGGAATGTTTCCAGGTCGTGCTTGAGGCCGCCAGTGCGAGAGGCCTCTTATACGACAGCTTCGTGTCCTTGTTCAATGAGGCCCTCTGATGTCTACTACACAACTTGTTCTTGTAGACTCGTGTTGGGCCTCCAAGCGCAGAGTTTTCTAGGACAGTAGAAAATTTCCCTCAAGTGGATGACCTAAGGTTTATCAATCCGTGGGAGGTGTAGGATGAAGATGGTCTCTCTCAAATAACCCTGCAACCAAATAATAAAAAGTCTCTTGTGTCCCCAACACACCCAATACAATGGCAAATTGTATAGGTGCACTAGTTCGGCAAAGAGATGGTGATAAAAGTGTAGTAATGATAGTAGATATTGATTTTTGTAATAGGAACAATAAAAAACAGCAAGGTAGCAAGTAACAAAAGTGAGCAAAAACGGTATTGCAATGCTTGAAAATGAGGCCTAGGGTCCGTACTTTCGCTAGTGCAATCTCTCAACAATGCTAATCTAATTGGATCATATAACCATCCCTCAACGTGCGATGAAGAATCACTCCAAAGTTCCTATCTAGTGGAGAACATAAGAATAAATTGTTTGTAGGGTACGAAACCACCTCAAAGCTATTCTTTCTGATCGATCTATCCAAGACTTCATACTAAAATAACACCAAAGCAAATTCAGATTCGTAATGCTCAATCCAACATAAAGAACCTCAAAGAGTGCCCCAAGATTTCTACCGGAGAAACAAAGACAAGAACGTGAATCAACCCCTATGCATAGATTACCCCAATGTCACCTCGGGAATCCGCGAGTTGAGTGCCAAAACATATATCAAGTGAATCAATATAATACCCCATTGTCATCACGGGTATTCGTATGCAAGACATATATTAAGAGCTCTCAAATCCATAAAAGTATTCAATCCGATAAAACAAAATCTCAAAGGGAAAACTCAATTCATCACAACAAGATAGAGAGGGGAAAACACCATATGATCCGACTATATTAACAAAGCCCGTGATACATCAAGATTGTGCATCTCAAGAACACGAGAGAGAGAGAGAGAGAGAGAGAGAGAGAGAGAGAATAAACACATAGCTACTGGTACAAACCCTCAGCCCCGAGGGTCGACTACTCCCTTCTCATCATGGTGGCCGCCGGGATGATGAAGATGGCCACCGGTGATGATTCCCCACTCCGGCAGGGTGCCGAAACGGGGTCTAGATTGGTTTCTTGTGGCTACAGAGGCTTGTGGCGACGGAACTTCTGATCTAGGGCTACGCCTAGGGTTTTTGGAATATTTGGCAATTTATAGGGCGAAGAGGCGGTGCGGGAGGCCACCGAGGTGGGCACAACCCACCGGGGCTCGCCTGGGGGCCCAGGCGCGCCCTGGTGGGTTTTACCCCCCTCGGGGCACCCCCCAGGTGCTGCTCTGGCCCATTGGATGTCTTCTGGTCCATAAAAAATCCACAAAAAGTTTCGCGGTGTTTGGACTCCGTTTGATATTGATTTCCTACGATGTAAAAAACAAGCAAAAAACAGCAACTGGCACTGGGCACTGGGTCAATAGGTTAGTCCCAAAAAATGATATAAAGTTGCTATAAAATGATTGTAAAACATCCAAGAATGATAATATAACAGCATGAATACTTCATAAATTATAGATACGTTGGAGACGTATCAGCATCCCCAAGCTTAATTCCTACTCGTCCTCGAGTAGGTAAATGATAAAAGAAATAATTTATGAAGTGTGAATGCTAGCAAAGTGCATAAGTTTGATCAATAGTAATTTCAATCACTTTTCCTAGCATCATAACATCAACTATTTCTCATAAAACTCATCATGTTAAAGTAGCAACCAATTCACATGTTAAGGTTCAAATAATGAATTCTCTTTAAACTCAACAACCTATGTTCTCAGTCACCAAACAATTGCAATTCAACTTATTCAACAGAGTCTAAGTAAGAGCTCCACATACTCAACCATCATATAGTCTTCTATGATTGCTAACACTCACCACATACACATGAGCAAAACGTTTCAACCGGACACATAGAAAGATGGGGGCTTATAACTCATGCTACCCATATCCAACTGGATATATGTGCCTAGATCTTTCCTCACCACATGATGCTTGCCAAAAGAGAAAAATAAAAAGGAATAGAGAGAAAAACTTTGACTCTTGCATAAAAGTAAATACATAAAAGTAAAAGATAGGCCCTTCGCAGAGGGAAGCAGAGGTTGCCATGTGCTTATTTGTTTGTATGCTCAACCCCTTAGTGCAAAAGAACATCATGTTATATTGCCCCTTATGATAGCAACCTTTATTATGCAGTCTGTCACTTTTATTCTTTGCCATCACAAGTTCGTACAACGCTCAATTTTCTCTTACACTAAATGATCTAACACTTTTAGAAGCAATTTTTATTGCCTTATCGCACCGATGACAACTTACTTGAAGGATCTTACTCAATCCTTAAGTAGGTATGGTGGACTCTTGAAAATAAGATTTGGGTTTAAGGGTTTTTGGATGCACAAGTAGTATCTCTACTTGGTGCGGAATTTTTGGCTAGCAAAGATGGGGGCAAGCACCACATGTTGAAGGATCGATGACAATATAACTTCTATGTGAATATGAACAAACATAAACCATTACGTTGTCTTCCTTGTCCAACGTCAACAATTTTGGCATATAATATTTTGATGGGGGCTCACAATCACAAAAGATTTCCAAGATAGTGTATTTGCATGTGAAAGTTCTCTTCCTTATAGTAATCATTCATGAATTGCTTGTATGACCAATATTGTGATTGTCAAGCTTCAAAAGATTTCACTTTCTAAACCCAATGTGAAGGTACCACTAGGCATGATATGAACACATGAAGCACATATAATTTCAACTTTAGGATATTCAATTCATTCAACAATTTACTCATAGAATATAAGTGAAGCACAAGAGTAAATGACAAACTACTTCAAAAAGATATAAGTGAAGATCAAACGAGTAGTCATGTAAATGGGTAGCTATTTGAGAACTCTCTTTTATTTAAAAACTTTCAGATCTAAGTATTTTATTAAAACAGCAAATAAAACAAAATAAAATGACAATCCAAGAATAGCACACATCATGTGAAGAAGCAAGAACTTAGGCTCAACCGGTACTAACCGATAATTGTTGAAGAAGAAAGGTGGGATGCCTACCGGGGCATCCCCAAGCTTAGATGCTTGAGACTTCTTAGAATATTAACTTGGGATGCATTGGGCATCCCCAAGCTTGAGCTTTTGTGTCTCCTTAATTCCTCTCATATCACGGTTTCCCTAAATCTTAAAAACTTCATCCACACAAAACTCAACAAGAACTCGTGAGATAAGTTAGTATAAACCAATGCAAAAACCTTATCATTCTATACTGTAGCAAATCACTAAAATTATAATTTAACATTGCATACTAAATGTCTCTGCATATTTAATAGTCTTATCCTCAAATAGAATAATTAAACAAGCAAACATATGCAAACAATGCAAACATAACAGCAATCTGCCAAAACAGGACAGTCTGTAAAGAATGCAAGAGTATTCATACTTATCTAACTCCAAAAATTCTGAAAATTTAGCAAACTATAGAAAATTTATCATAGATTACTTTTCAAAAAGTTTCAACATTTTATCACAATCTGACTTTTCTAGAGAATGTTTTTCAATAGCAATAAACTTTCTGTTTTGAAACAGCAACATGTAGACTTGCAAAATAAGCATGGCAAAGGCTATCATTGCCACTTTTATTGAAATAAAAAATGAAAAACATTATTCTAAATAACATAAATAAAATCCTAACAAAATAAATTGATGCTCCAAGTAAAACACATATCATGTGACGAATGAAAACATAGCTCCAAGTGAGGTTACCGATAATGTTGGAGACGAAAGAGGGGATGCCTTCCGGGGCATCCCCAAGCTTAGTTGCTTGGATATTCCTTCAATATTAACTTGGGGGTGCCTTGGGAATCCCCAAGCTTAGGGTCTTGTCACTCCTTATTCTCCTCATATCGATATTTCACCCAAAACTTGAAAACTTCAATCACACAAAACTTAACGGAACTTCGTGAGATGGGTTAGTATGATAAACACAAATCATTCACTTTGGTACTTTCAAAGACAAGATTCATAATTGTTCTCACACAATACCTACAGTACTATACAATTTACACAATTTATATTAAGCAACATAAGCCATAGAAACCATCAAACAAGCAAACTATGCATTGAACACAGAATCTGTTAGAAACAGAACAGTACGTAAATATATGAATTAAGGTCATACTTCTGTAACTCCAAAAATTCTTAAAATTTAGGATAACATAGAAAATTTGTATACCCAACAACTGTAAAAAAATCAGAGCTTTTAGAGGCTCCAGTGAATTTAAAAAATTCTGTTACTGGGCGCAAAATTTTCTGTTTTTGCACAGAATCAAGTCAACTACCATCCACACTATCCCAAAGGCTTTACTTGGCACTTTATTGAAACAAAAGCTATAAAACATGATTACTACAGTAGACTAATAATGTGAACACACAAAAACAGTAGGGGTAAATGTTGGGTTGTCTCCCAACAAGCGTTTTTCTTTAATGCCTTTTAGCTAGGCATGATGATTTCAATGATGCTCACGTAAAAGATAAGAATTAAAACACAAAGAGAGCATCATGAAGCATATGACTAGCACATTTAAGTCTAACCCACTTCCTATGCATAGGGATTTTGTGAGCAAACAACTTATGGGAACAAGTATCAACTAGCATAGGATGGCAAAACAAGCATAACTTCAATATTTTCAACACATAGAAAGCAAACTTGATATTAGTGAGAAGCCTACAAGCATATGTTCCTCTCTCATAATAATTTTCAGTAGCATCATGAATGAATTCAACAATATAGCTATCACATAAAGCATTATTTTCATGATCCACAAGCATAGAAAATTTATTACTCTCCACATAAGCAAATTTATTCTCATGAATAGTAGTGGGAGCAAACTCAACAAAATAACTATCATGGGAGGCATAATCCAATTGAAAATAAAAATCATGATGACAAGTTTCATGGTTATCATTATTATTTATAGCATACATGTCATCACCATAATCATCATAGATAGCAACTTTGTTTTCATAATCAATTGAAACCTCTTCCAAAATAGTGGATTCATCACTAAATAAAGTCATGACCTATCCAAATCCACATTTATCAATATTGTGAGAAGATTCAACACCCTCCAAAATAGTGGGATCATTAGTACCTAGAGTTGACACTCTTCCAAACCCACTTTCATCAATATAATCGTCATAAATAGGAGGCATGCTACCATTATAACAAATTTGCACATCAAAACTTGGGGGATTAAAAATATCATCTTCATCAAACATAGCATCCCCAAGCTTGTAGCTTTGCATAGCATTCGCATCATAGATATTCAAAGAATTCATACCAACAACATTGCAATCATGCTCATCATTTATGCCAAACATTTTATTGAATTCCTCTTCTACCAATTGAGCACAATTTTCATTTCCATCATTTTCATGAAAGACATTATAAAGATGAATAATATGATGCAACCTCAATTCCATTTTTTTTGTAGTTTTCTTTTATAAACCAAACTAGTGATAAAACAAGAAACTAAAAGATTCAATTGCAAGATCTAAAGATATACCTTCAAGCACTCACCTCCCCGGCAACGGCGCCAGAAAAGAGCTTGATGTCTACTACACAACTTGTTCTTGTAGACTCGTGTTGGGCCTCCAAGCGCAGAGTTTTGTAGGACAGTAGCAAATTTCCCTCAAGTGGATGACCTAAGGTTTATCAATCCGTGGGAGGTGTAGGATGAAGATGGTCTCTCCCAAACAACCCTGCAATCAAATAATAAAAAGTCTCTTGTGTCCCCAACACACCCAATACAATGGCAAATTGTATAGGTGTACTAGTTCGGCGAAGAGATGGTGATAAAAGTGTAGTAATGATAGTTGATATTGATTTTTGTAATAGGAACAATAAAAAACAGCAAGGTAGCAAGTAACAAAAGTGAGCAAAAACGATATTGCAATGCTTGAAAATGAGGCCTTGGGTCCGTACTTTTGCTAGTGCAATCTCTCAACAATGCTAATCTAATTGGATCATATAACCGTACCTCAACGTGCGATGAAGAATCACTCCAAAGTTCCTATCTAGCGGAGAACATAAGAATAAATTGTTTGTAGGGTACGAAACCACCTCAAAGCTATTCTTTCCGATCGATCTATCCAAGAGTTCGTACTAAAATAACACCAAAGCAAATTCAGATTCGTAATGCTCAATCCAACACAAAGAACCTCAAAGAGTGCCCCAAGATTTCTACCGGAGAAACAAAGACAAGAGCATGCATCAACCCCTATGCATAGATTACCCCAATGTCACCCCGGGAATCCGCGAGTTGAGTGCCAAAACATATATCAAGTGAATCAATATAATACCCCATTGTCACCACGGGTATTCGTATGCAAGACATATATCAAGTGCTCTCAAATCCATAAAAGTATTCAATCCGATAAAACGAAATCTCAAAGGGAAAACTCAATTTATCACAACAAGATAGAGAGGGGAAAACACCATATGATCCGACTATATTAACAAAGCCCGCAATACATCAAGATTGTGCATCTCAAGAACACGAGAGAGAGAGAGACTAAACACATAGCTACTGGTACAAACCCTCAGCCCCGAGGGTGGACTACTCCCTCCTCATCATGGTGGCCGCCGGGATGATGAAGATGGCCACCGGTGATGATTCCCCCCTCCGGCAGGGTGCCGGAACGGGGTCTAGATTGGTTTCTCGTGGCTACAGAGGCTTGTGGCGGCGAAAATTCTGATCTAGGGCTACCCCCAGGATTTTTGGAATATTTGGCAATTTATAGGGCGAAGAGGCGGTGCGGGAGGCCACCGAGGTGGGCACAACCCACCGGGGCGCGCCTGGGGGCCCAGGCGCGCCCTGGTGGGTTGTGCCCCCCTCGGGGCACCCCCCAGGTGCTGCTCTGGCCCATTGGATGTCTTCTGGTCCATAAAAATTCCACCAAAAGTTTCGCGGTGTTTGGACTCCGTTTGATATTGATTTCCTACGATGTAAAAAACAAGCAAAAACAGCAACTGGCACCCTTTATTTTTGTGTCAATTCCATGTATACTGTAATTTTCTTACCTTTTGCATCAACTTCATAACTTTCGTATGCCACGCCTTCTCGTTTGGTCCTGTGGCACCCTGGCTCATAGAACCGGAATGCCAGTGTTCCCAGCCCAGAGATCATTGTCTTCTGGAAACACTCAACATCTTGGCAACAGAAACATAGCTGACTTTTATTGATAATAAAGAGTACAAGCTTACAAGATCCTCGAGGCCAGAGCACAACAAGTGCTATACAGTATGTACATTATTTATCAAACATGATGGGCCTCGGCATAACTTAGCGATACTACAGCGGGAAGCTAAAGCGTAGCGGAATATTGCAGCAACTCCATCCACAGGGACACTGCTGTGGACACATCCTAGGCATTATAACACGAACCTCCAAGACCTGCGTCTTAGTCTGCTCCTACATCTGGCATGATACGCCAGGTGAGTACTTTGAATGTACTCGCAAGCACATGACAACCAAATAATGCAGCAAGTAATAGCATGGCAATAAACATGTTGAGTCTTAAAGGCTGAGATCACGGTCATCAACTTACTCATATCCGGGTTGCTTTACAACCCACGGAGTACTCCACCTCACCGAGTACTTCCGCACATAAGACAAGTTCTTTCATCAGTATCATTATTACGGTTGATCTCCTACAGAGGTCTGGACGGGCTGTCCAATTCCGTGGACACGGCTATTCGAATAGATTTAACACTCTGCAGAGGTTGTACACTTTACCCACACCACGGAACTCATGGCCTCGTACTCCCATTCGGGTGGACCAACGATGTTCCGACGAAACCTGTCTGACCCGTGACTCTTCCATCGTACCACCGGCCATCACACTCCCTCTTGGAGTCAAGCCCTGGGTGGCCCCGTGTCCTCAAGACACCTGCCACCGTCGTGGCCAAACTAACTGTCCCAAACGGGGACGCCGGCAAATAACTCAACTGGGCTCACAGAGTTATCATCGTCTACCTGATCAGGGTAGCACGCACGCATAACCCTCCCTCTTTGGAGGTACCGGTGAAAGTGCACGCAGCCAGCCCAAGTCAAGGCCGTCCCATACCGGCAAATGTGGCTGCACGTTTTAACCCGGACAGGTGACTCTCGATCAACCAACTAAGTTTCGTTAAACATTCAGCAGGTTATCAACTCATGTTAACTTAGTTGGTCATCCTAGTCATCTATTAATTTACTTGGAATTATTTGGGGTTAAATTTAATATGCAAAATGCATATGAAAATGCAATGCTATGACATGCTTCAAAACATGGTTATCCTGGCTTGCCTTGGTCTGCTGAGTTGTTCAAAAACTCTGGTTCTTCAACTCCAAGGTTTTCACCTTCTGAAAATAATCCAAAAACAGCAAGGAAATATATCAAACAACACTGTTTAATGTTCCAGAAATTCTATGAGTAAAAGAAAAATGTGAAATTTGGTGAAAAAATAGAGCATTGAGGTGTGGACCCAATGCAAAAAGAATCATTTGCATTGGACCTTTCTGTTAAAAGTTATTAACAGTCAAAGGTCTCTGTTTAAATTAATTTAACTAAAAAGCAAATTTTAAAAACAGAACAGACAGACTGGGCCGGCCCAAGTCCATAGTGCACCGGCCCAGGGCCTACTTACCCCTTCGTTTCAAACGAAACAGAGGAGGAAGAAGGGGCCGAGGGGGAGGCGGGACTCCGGCGAGCCTAGCCGGCGTTTTCGTCGACGGGAGGGGCTGGGGATGGTCGGGATGGGTCGGCCGTCGAGCGGCGGTCTGCCCCGTACCCGCAGAGTCGTCGGAGGTGGACGAACGGCGAGGTTCTTCCCTTCTCTGGCGGACTGCAGTTCGGGTGGCCGATGAGCTCGATGATTCCGGCACTAATTGGCTCGGGGAAGAGGTCAGGGAGCACTACGGGAGCTCACTGAGCTTGCTGGTGTTCTTGGTTGGGGCGGAGGTGGGCTAGAATGAGGAGGAGGCAGAGAGGGGCGGGCGGCGGAGCTCGGCTCGAGCTCGGGGCCAGAGGCCTCTGTGCCTCGATTCTGACTGTCAGGAGAGGCTTGGGTGAAGGAGGAGAGGGGTGAGGTGCTCTGGAGGGGTTGGGGGGCTTTAAATAGGCGGGGGAGGAGGAGCGGGGATCGCTCCCGAAGCTCGGCGAAGCGACCATGGCGACTGCAGCTCGTACGCCGCGCTGGCATGGCTCGACGCGGCGACGAGACCGGAGCGGCCAGGGGCATTAAATGCCGAAGCGACGAGGCGGGGGCTAGGCGACGCGCCGCGCGGCCACTGTGCCTCCACGGGCAGAACAGGGCGGTGGAGACGCGGCGGCCGTCCAGGGCATCTCCGACGCAGGTGAGGGCTCCAGCTGGTCCACACGTCCACGGGGAAGGTAGTCGGCACGTCTGGACAGCGCCGCGTTGCGCGAGTCGTCGTTTCGAACATGACCCGAGCCTGGGCGCGTCATAGAGCGCGGCGACAGCATGCCACGCCCGTGCTCACCACGCCAGGACATGTCCCGTGGCCACGTTGGCCTGGCCAAAGTTGTCTGAGGCGTCGTCCCTCGAAGGATCATGTCACCTGTGCAATTGGTTTGGCTAGAAGTGGTCTGAGAGGAGAGGTTTCATCAACAACAGTTGCTGACAGAAATGTTGGGGAGGTTCTGGAGAGAGGAGAGGTGGATGAGGCCAAGAGAGATGTCTGGAGAGAGTGTTGGTTTGAATGACGACAAGCTGACCAAGTTTGAGCTCATTTGTTTAAGTTTGAGGGTAGCTCATGTGAAATCACAAAACTGGCCCTGATCTTGGCAAATTGGAAGTTGATCAAAAGATCCTTTCTTGGAGGAGCTGAAAAGTTGTGGGGATGCTCATTTGGTGTTGTCTCATTGCTGTAAAATTTGGTAGTCAATTTGGACAAACCAAACATGCAACCTTCCTTCACAATGGCTTGTTCCTGGACAGAGAGGATGGATTTTTAAGCAAAATATTTGAACCATTCCAAGGAATTATTTTTGGCAGATTTTGTGGAGATATAGTCCAAGGATTTTTCTGGAATTAATTGAGAATTTAGGAGCACTCTACACTATAGGTTGCTTCACAACTTAGGCCAAGCCCTAATTTCCCAATTAACAGACAATATCTTTTGAAAGGATTGAATGGAAATTTGATACTTAGCGGGTTCCTGGCAGAACATTTGCAATATGACATAGGCTAGGAACCGACTTTGCAGATTCAAAAATAACCAATTCCCTGTGAAAGAATTTGCAATCCATTCAATTCAAATAAATCAGTCAATTTTGAAAAGAAAAGTGTTGGCAAAAATCATGTGTGTCACAACAAACTACCCCCTTAGAATGAAATCCTGGCATCCTCGAGATTCGGGAAGACATATGCTCAAGAGAACAAATAGGAATAGTGCAGATGCTTAGGAAGTCTTCTCCTCTCCCAAGTAGCCTCTTCTTCCGTGTGTGTTCCCACACACACCTTATAGAACCTTATTGTCTTGCTTCTCGTGATTCTCTCCAGTCACCATTCCAAGATCTTAACTGGCTTTTCCTCAAATAGTCCGGTTCTTGGCAATTCAATTCACTCATGTCTGCTTTTTTAGCTGGGGTTCAATGCATTTTCTTAGCTGTGAGATGTAAACACATATGCACATCGACATTGCTGGTGGCAGCTCTAGCTGGTAGCAACTCTCCCTTTCTAGCAGTCACTAGGAAGGACAATATATCTCGGGGCTAACTTCCCTCGGATGTCCAAACCTTTAACTCCCTCACAGAGGACATTAACCCTTAGATAGCATACATCTCCTAGTTCACAGGTTTATAGCCTTATTGCTTCGGGTCGTAATAGCTCGTTTGGCGTGATTTTTGGCTTGCTCGCAAGCGCTCTTGTATGTTCCCTTGACCTGTTCTTTCGCTTCGCGCATCACGGTCCTGTCCCCAAAGATCGACTGTCTCCCTGCTGAGACCAGTTCAGTGTTGTGCGGCACTTCCGTCCGTACAAAGCCCTCGAATGCGATCATCAGTTGAGACTGGCTTGGTAACTGTTGTCTGTAGGAGAATTCTGTGATATGTCAGACTATCCTCCCACTTGGGTCCATGAGACCTGCAATGACCGAAAGCATAAGCTTCCAATCTTTGATTTACTCCGCTCGGGCGGTTTCCTGTCCACTATTTGAGGATGATACGCTGTTGCTATGCTTTGCACAGTGCCCAAAGCTTGATGGGTATGGCCGCATACCAGGAATGCTGAGGTAAAGAGGGAAACCTCTTCTGAAGTGATCGTCTTAGGTACCCGGCCATGCAGACCGGTACGATCCGGGACATTTAGCTGTGCATCTGAGTGCCGTGTAAGTGGTCTTCACGAGATGAAGTGAGCCCCTTTGTAAGTTTGTCCACTCGACCAGATTGCGTCATTTTTTACCTTTGTGGCGGACTTAGTATCCCCGAGAAAAATCCTGCATATATCATCCCATTCCATTGGGGTACTGTGTAACGGTTTGTAGCATTCCGGCTGTTTTTGGTGTTTTTTGCCTTTACTTTGTTGGCAACCTCTCAACATGGACATAAATGCAATGTCGTTCTTCATTCTAAGGCCACCAAAATGTCTCCTTTAAGTCTTGGTACATCTTAGTACCACCTGGATGAATTGAGTAGGCAGATTCATGTGCTTCCTTAAGTATCTGCTGCCTCAAGTTATTTCGGTCGGGCACACAAATTCGATTCTTGAACCATACGGTTCCTTGTTCATCCTCCCGGAAGGACTTGTCCTTCCCTTTCTGAATCAAGTGCCCGCTCTGTCCGCAGGTGAAGCAGTATTGTGTGGCGACAGTCTTCCGCAACAGGCTGCTTGCCGAGGGCTTTAGTCTGGGTGCCGACTTGTTGTTGTTACCGTTGTTGTTCCATGCAGCTTGCTCTCTGTTGGGACAGGTTGCCAACTCGCAACTTCTGAGCATATGGTTCCTATTATCCTTCTTTGGCTCGAATTTTCTTTTATGCTCATTGTTTACAAGCTTGTGTTCACGTTCAGTGATGTAGGCCTTGTTCATCAGTGTCTGGAAATCAGCAAAATCCAACATACATAACTGCACCGGAGGGCATGATTCATCCTCCAGGAAGCGGTCTATCTTCCTTTCCTCCGTATCCACATCGTGAGTTGAGTATCGAGCCAAGTTATTGAACTTGTTCAAGTATTCTGCCACAGTCATACTCCCTTGCGTGAGGGACAGAAATTCCTTCTGCTTGATCTTCATATTCCCGTGGGGATATGGTATTTGTGGAAACAATTCCTTGATCGCTCCCAGTGATTTCTCCTCCAGTTGCCACGTCAGCTTAGTATTATCCCACCAGATTGTGGTGGGACCTTCAAGATAGTGGGTAACAAATGGAACCTTATCCGCTTCATTGCAGCGGGCAATTTCCAGTTTCTTCTCCATTGTTCTAAGCCAGTCATCTGCCTCAATAGGATCAACGGCCTGGCCAAAGCTAGGCGTTTGGTCCCTGAAAATCTGTCAGCTTAGAGTGCACCCCGTTACCATTGTTTTGACCAACCACTGTCTGCATAGTTCTGAGGAACTCCATAAAGTCCTGGTTCCTCTTCTCTTCAAAACATCCTCATATTTGTTCAGTTGTAGGTGCTTGTGGGTGGTGGAGGCGGTAAGTCTTCGGGCTCTTGCCGCCTGTTCTGGCTGAGCGACGGACTGGGGTTCCTCACTGCCTTGACTGCACTGCCTCTCTTCATCTAAATTTTGTTCCCAAAGCAAATACCGAATCGAGAGCAATATCCATAAGGGTAAAATATAATCATGTGACACCCAAAGAAAATCATTAAGCAAAGGGAATAACAACATAATTATACAAAGACATCCCAACATAATACATGGCAAGCTAGTAGTGGATAAACATGATAAACTGCTCAAACGG